>MU225420.1:2289416-2299967 GCA_018584345.1 Thuja plicata
ATAGCTAGGGTCTTTTCACAAAATTGTTCATTTCAGAGGATCCCACCATGGGAATTTGAAACCCTTTGGTGGATCCCTTGTATTAATAATTCCCTTTGATTTTATTTTGGTCTTAGATCAAATGATGTAGGGTGGAGTGAGAACGTTGATGCCCTAGGGGCACATCTCCATGTGTGACCCCCAGTTTTGTGAGGATAGCAGTAATTTGACTACCTTAAACTTTGATTCCAGGCACCAAAATCTGGATTTAAGAATTTTTGACCATTCCCCATCGAATGAAAGTGGTTTGGAGTCTCTGTGATAAGTTTAAAGGGTACTTCCTTTGTTAAAGTGGCCCAATTAGGCCTCTTAGCCTGGTCTAAAAGTTATGACAGCAAAGCCTTCTGTTTGTTTCCAATCCTTGGTGCTTGGGAATGTTTAGTAAGGCCATAAAGGGTACTAGAATCCCTGATCTACTTAACACTTTCTTTGGGAAACATTTTACTTATGTCTAAATTTGTCTCTGAAAAAGGCTACAAGCCAAATCCTAGTTTGTGAAGCACCTAAGTGTTATGGGCTGCTTGTGAGTGAAATAACCATTGGAACTAAATATTTTGGACCTAAATAGGCCATGACAGAGATTGTAGGCCACCCCTAGTATTTTTATCCATTTCATGGGGTTTGAGTACTTATTGTGTTAAGGAGATCTCTTGTGAATTTGTGTTCCTTGGTGCATAGGACTTTGGCAAACCTAGTGATTGGGTTTCCTTGCATTGTAGGGTTGTGATAACCTTCCTTGAGTCCTTTTGTATTACCTATGATAGGTATTCAGCACTTGTCCCTTCACCTAGGGTGTTGATGGATTGGATCTCACCATTTGTCCTCTTGGGTGTTGATCTTTGAAACTTACCCCTTGCCACTTGACTTGAAGACTTCTGTTGTGCCACTACTGCATCAATATGTGTTGAGTCTGTAGTTTTGTTTTACAAACAAACAACATTTTGAGGTTCAATTTGAGTTTGATTTTTTATTACTCATGTTGATCATGGATGTTTGTGTCCCTGCTTGACCATTTTCATAGCCTAACGTACATTGCACAGGATGCTTTCCAAAGATTCAAATACTAAACAATCAAACTACTAATGAGTTTTCTTTCAGGATGTTTATATAAGATTCAAATCAAACTACTCAAAATGTTGCTTTTGCAAGTTTCCAAGGAGATACGAACAAAAAAATTACTTTCTTTAATTGTTTTCATAGGCATCTTAACAAGATTTTACTTGTAGTGGCTTATTAAGTCATAGGCGAGTATGCTCTTGTCTCTATGAGAAAATTAGAAGCCTGGACTTGCTTAATCTAGGAAAATGAACATGTGTCTTGAGTGTTTGGGAGAAGAAAATATGCTAGGAGAGTATGTTCTTGTCTCTTGAAGAATATCACAAATCCCAACCCCTAGTTTTCATCCATTTTCATTTCATGTTTACCTTGTAGAGGGCCTATCATAGTGGGAAAAAAGTACTCACTTTGCGAGAATGACCCAAGTGGGAATAAATCTAAATTCAAGGTCTTTTGACCCACTATAAACAAATACCTTTTTTAGAGTAACATCTTGAAGGGTACATGTATCTTACACCTAGTCTCCTCTGAGATCTATAGGACCTAATTAGCATTTACACTACCATGAGACTATGTATTTGTATTCATAAGATAATTTTGAAAGGATGCACTTACTAGACACCCTAGAATAGCAGCTTCCTAGTTCACTTATAAAGGTTTCATAATCTTCATGCAAGGAGGGGGAAGATCTCTCCTAAAGACACTCACCATATGTATCTCCTAGAGCATTTTAAAGCAAACAATACAATATTGGAAATCTCCATGCATTGTCTCCTTTGACTATATTGTACCTAGCTCTTGCAAAAGGTAAAAACAAGGGCACCCTTTTGAGGGTGACATTCTTGTGTGATCTGAAGAGATACCAAGTTATGGGAAAAGGTTTTGATCACTCAGTCAATTCCTTAGGGATAAAATGTGTTTTCTCCTTTCTTCTTTGTGCCAAGACTATGGGAATTATGTCTTCTTCAAGGACACAGAATATACAACTAATGTTACAATCCTATAGAAAAGACCATACTATTTTTTGTCATGTGTGTGTGTTCATGATCCTAAACATTGGAAAAATTCATCTAAACACATTCCAAATCCACCAAATTTCCCTCAAGTCAGTGGAAAACCTATCAGTCAATCATTTTTTTGCACTATACCCCATTGATTTTTGTATGAACCAGGGTTTTAAGACTAGGTTTCTGCATCATCTATCATCTTTCTTCATACGAACCAAGATTTAGGGATCACAATTTACAATATTTTTGCATCATACCCTAGACATTTTCATACAAAGGCTTCCTAGTTTTGCATCAAACTCTAGAATATTTCACATCTAGATATTTTTATCGGCAACAAAGTCTACTTCCTGACATTTGACATCAACTTTCACTTTTGTTTTTGATACCCATTTGACTCCTCTCTCCATTTCAGTCATCATATCTTGTAAAATTTGGTCTCGTGCCCTTACTTTCATGATGTTTGACTTTATTGATCATATTCTTCATCAATCTAGTGTTTCAATTTGTCTTTTCTCAATATGATCTTCCTGATCAATAAATCTTAAGATTGTCACAATCAAGTAATCAAACCTCACCCCAACATATTAGATCAACATCACCGATTTTTCAACCAATCTTTGCATCTTGGACAAGGAATACTATCCATCACTTAGATTTTGATCATTCAATCTTACCTCATCAAAGCTTTGGATACACTTGATTTTTCATGGTGGTTGGCACCAGAAGTTCTTATTAAAAATATGATCCAAATCTAAAGAAAATTCTTTAGAAACCCCATTTCATGAACAATCACCAATTCAACGAATGGTGTGTCAGCAATGATCTTCAAGTCATTGACAATCCTCTTCAAATCATAAAGCTTCCTCAAGTCATCAAAAAAATTCCAACATTTCATGATGCGGTTTGGGACATCACAACAATCAGGGCACTCATAGAAATCATAGTACACATGATGATAGTTTCGATGAAGAAATCACGAAAGAATATTTCCAAAAGTGCCAACAAGACAAGAACTTCCAAAAGATGATACAAACAATCCTACAACTTGATAAGGAAACATATTTTATGCATATTTCTCTAATGGGAGTTAAGATTCCTAAGGATTTTGATATTGACAGATGCATACCCCAAGAGGAAGAAACACCTGTATCTCTTCTCATAAAATCACTTCATGACATGCAATTTGATGTTACACAAATGAAGAAAGACAACAAAAAATCCTCAAAAAAATATTCATTGGAATGCATATGTCCCTTTTTGTTCAATAAATACTTGTACATGTCACCTTTTCCATGAAAGGTTGAGATCCCTAAATGTGAAAAGTATGTTACAAGTGTGGTTTCTTTTGCACTAAAAGATTGACCTGTCAATGCTCAATACAACCACTAGACTTATAGAAATCATAGGAGGTGATTAGTCCCTTGTCATGAATCCCAAGGAGAGTGTTAACCATTTTTCCAACAATCTCCCCCTCATTTTTACCCCAGGGTATTTGAACCTATGACCAAGCTTTGATACCAATTGTTACAAGTGTGGTTGTCATTGCACCAAAAGACGGACTTGTCAATGCTCGATACAATCACTGGACTTATAGAATCCTGTGAAGGTGGTTAGTCCCTTATCCCAAATCTCAAGGGAAGCACTGATCATATTTCCAACAAAGTATACCAGAGGTAGTGACCCACAAGACCATAGGAGAGACTTCTACACTCTTAGCATGGAATTCATGCATGATGAAACTTATTTGATGCGGTTATTTCAGAAACTTTGGGAGGTTCTGCTATGGGATGGTTCTCTAAGATTCCTTTGGGTAGCATCAACTCCTTTGAAGACTTAATCAAACAATTTATCCAACAATATTCATATAATATTAAACATGTTGTCACTATGTGGGACCTCTGTAACATGAATCACTAAAATGTAGAAGAATTCATCATCTTTCTTCAAAGGTGGAGAAAGATATTTGCAAGATATCCTCAAAAGATCCCTAAAAAATGAAAAGATGAATATATTTATTAAAAATCTAATCTCAGAGATGAATTTTGTAATTCAATTGCATCATTTAACAAACTTCAATAAAATCATAGAAAGTTCCATAAAAATTGAGGATTTTTTGGTGAGGAAAGGGGAAATCAAGATTAACAAAGACAAGATATTCTCCAACAATGATAATCCCAATCACAATAACAATGACACTTGTCCAATTTTTGGAATAAGAAAAAGAAAATGTTAAATGATGGAGTTGTGGAAGCATCCCACATCAAACCAAAGCAACCATTTTTTAACATCTCAAGTAACGTTCAAGATTCTGAGACTCCTAATATTACATCTACTTCCAAAGACAATGATGGATATAATAAGGACAAATCATCTTGGGAAGCTAGGTCTAAGAGAACATTCACTCCTCTTGGATATCCTTTGGAAGAAGTATTAAAGACTTTTATGACGCACAAGATTATCACTTTGCAAGAATCACATCCTTGGGAACTAAAAATAATTCCAAAGTGGTGGAATGACAACCACTACTGTGAGTACCACTACAATAAAGGTCACTAGACAAATGAATGCATGAAACTCAAGCATATTATTCAAGATCTAATTGATAATAAAATGATCACTATTGACGGACACAAGAATAATTATCACACAACTTTCAAAGGACCTCTACCTAAATATGAAAATTGTAGAACCTCAAACCCTAAGGATGCTAAATTTATTTACACATACTGAGATACCAATGTGTTCAATATGCTCAAATCTTATGAGCATTCTATCAACATCATCATTATTAAAGATAAAAAAGAGTTTGAATCTTCTAATGTTGTGACACAAAGCTAACATTAAAAGGTCACTCTCAAAGGTGCATCATCTAAACAACTAGTTGCATCATCATCAAAACCTTCAACCTCCAAGTAGATGGTATCATCATCATCCTCAATAAACTATAGCTTAGTTGATCAACTGCAACATCCTCCTACGTAAATCTCTATCTTAGAATTTCTTAAGATCTCACCATAACATTGAGAAATTCTTGAAACTACTCTTCTTGAAATGAACATTCTGAAAGATCTAGACATAGGACGGTTCAAAGTTATTGTTGGTCACTTGACCTTGCCACATTATCTATCTTTCTCAGAGGAAGATGACAGGTCACTGCGCCATCCACAACACCATCCATTGCATATAGAGTTATTGATCCATAAAAACTAATTCAAATGCATCTTTATAGATAGAGGCACTAGTTTGAATATTTGTATCTTTGATTTGGTGAAATCCTTGGGGTTCTCTAAACATGAAATATATCCTAGAAGAAAATTCACTATTAAGGCATATGATAAAGAAGAAAGATCATTTAAAGGCTTGGTCATATTGCCTATCAGAGTGGAACCCATTGAAAGTGATATCGTTTGTAAAGTGCTTGATTTTCTTCTAGCTTACAACATCCTATTGGGAAGACCTTGGATTCATGGCATGCAGGATTTATTATCAACATACCATCAATGTGTGAAGTCTCCATACAATGGAGTAGATGTAAGCATAGCAGAAAATACTAGTTATTCTTGCAATACATTTAAACAAATTGTTCATAGCATGTTCCCACATAACAGAGAAGCCTCAAAAGACCGACAAGATGAAATCTTTAGGGCTTTTGCATAGAGATAATTTGAAAACAAATTGAAAATTAAGGATACAAGAATGGGAGAAAATAAACTTGATCCATTGTCATGCATGGCTGATCTAACAACCTCTCCTAGGTCTTAAGGAAAACCTGTTGGAAATAATGGAATTGTGTGTACTAAGAGGGGAGGGGTGAATCACTACCCTTAAAATTTTTTAGTCAATTAACCTTTATCCTTTAGTAATCAATTGCTTGTATTACCAACCATATGTGCTATTCTATCTTTATGTATGCAATATTAATTCATAAACATAATTTGCATGTAAACATTCATAGAAACATTCATGAAATGTAATGACACATGACAAAAGATTTGGTAACACAAAGAACCCCTGTTAGAAGGTAAAACTGCGGTGGGGATGAAACCCACAAAGATTCACTATCTACAGAATGGAAGGTGTCGGTTAAGGCTTACAAGTTTGATCACTTCTGATGATCTTACCCTATTTGGAGTAATATCTAGAGACGGTTAAGGTCTAATTTGTTAAGAGCTTTAGCAACACTGTTTAGTGTGCACTTGGTTAAGATATTTACAAAGAATTTTTTAATCCACCTTCTTAAAGGATTTCTTCTATTTTCTACACTTGTTAGAATGTAGTCAAAAATATTCATTGACCTAAGTATATGCAATCTAGAATTGTTGATTACAGATCCATTAAAGTTCACATGTATAATCATCACCTATAGTGATTGATCAATACCTCTGTTCTACTCGGTAGCCTTGAATCTTGCTCTTGATAACTGATTTTATCTTTGGTTGTTCTTCTGCATAAAACTCTATCTCTAATCCATAGAAGTGTCTATGGCTAGAATCATCATCACATCCATATGTTCTGATTGATTACACATCTATTTATACAATGAGTTTTACCTAAATGATTTTCACACATAACAATGATAACTCTATGTTCAAAGGTTTACAACTTGACCTTGATCTCCTAGTTTGCATGTTTTCAATTAGTTAGACTGATTAAAATAATTACAATTACATTTCTTGTCCCTCAAGAAATGGATTTAAAGCAAATCAAAAAGCTAAATATAAAACACAAGTGTTTTTTTCTGACATAGAAGTCAGATCCACATTTCTCAGGATTATAACTATCTCTCGATAGATTGGTGCTCAGGTTACTTCGTAGTCTGTCAGGTTCCTCTATTATCTATTATGTCAGGTTACACTGTGATCTTTTCTATCAGTTTACACTGTAATCTACTTTTCAGGTTCTTCTATCAGGTTACTCTCTCAGGTTACTCTGTCGGGTTCCTCTTGTAACATTTTTGGGTTGTACTAGTAAACTGTATCATCAGGTTCCCTTGTGAACTTGTCTGTCAGGTTGTACTAAACTTGTCTTTCAGTGTTGGTGTTAATGATGGTTAAAAAATATATTTCCTTTCATACTAATGGAAAAATATGTCTTCAATCTCTACCCCTTTGATATTAGTATCAAAAATTGATATGTGCAAATACTAAAATGTGTAGTATGTACACCATGTGTTCATTTTGTCATTACAACTCCCCATATGTATTTGCCAGTATATTATATATGTATATGTATGTACACTTGCCTTTATACTATTCTCCCTTTTCACCTTATCTTCCCCTTTTATCATATCATTTTCCCATCTATTCATATCATTTTCCCCCTTTTTTGATAGTAAGGGCAAAGGTTTAATTACTTACAACTTGTCAAAAATGTGGGAATGGGAGTTGTTCATGTCTTCCATCATCTTCTCCCATTTTTCTTGAAGGTGTTCTAGGGCCATTTTCTCCAATGTAATCCTTGTGTGAATATCATAAATGTTGTTGGTGACAGACATCTCCGAGGTGGATATCAATTGTCTGGTTGTAGTCATATGTTGTTGCAGTAGTGTGAGATTGGGTAGCAGTAGAGCCTCTAGCTCAGCTACCTCATCTTTGAACTTTTATTCTTCCTCTTGAACCTAAAGTCTCAACATCATTACTTCCATTACCTTTGCATAATGCAACTTGATTGCATTGTTAGTGGTTGAGAGACCTTGAGCACTAGCAGTAAGATCTGCATCTATTTTGCAATCTTTTCCCTATTTTCATTAGTGAAGTGCTTTAATGTGCTTAACTTCTGAATTAAGGTGATAGATTCTGAAATGATTGGTTCTAATTCATTTACTTGTTTAGCCATCTTTACCTTGTTCTCGGCCACTTCTTGGCTGATTTTCTTGACCTATTTGTATTGATACTTTTTTCTGCATGTTCTTCTATGGCCTTCTTTGTATCCACATTCTATGATGTAATGGCTTTGGTAAGAATATCTAGTTGATCAATGATAGAAGAATTTTTATCAATATATGTATCAGGTACAATCTACTATAGTATTTCCTTGGTTATTTCAAGTACCTGAGTGTCATTTATCTCCTTCTTAAGCTTATCTTGGATAGCTTTTCTTTTACAAAGTTCAGCATACTTTGTAAGTGCCACTGGATCTAATGCCCTTGGATCATAGGCTGGTATCTCAATAATCTCATCCAATGTAACTGGATTCTTATTATTTTTCTTCTTCTTCTTGGATAGATTTGTGGAGGGACATATATGCAGTACCATAGCAAGTTCCTTTTCTTGGTCTAATGTGCTTGGTTATGGCTTTGGAATATGTGTACCTATATCCTGCTACTCGGTGTCTACCTATCAGTTGGGAGTGGACGTCTCCACATCAACCTTAGCCTTATCTACAACATTTCCTTTAGTATGCTTGGGAGTGGCATCACCTTGTTTCTCTTCTTCACCTTTATCTTTTTGTTCTCCTCATGTTTCTTTCTGTTATTCATTGGTTTCTTTTTTCTCTCCATCTTTATTATGTTCATCATTTGTGTTGTTATGTTCCTCTTCACCCTTATCATCAAGTATGCTTGCATAAGGCTCAGGTGACTTCTCCTTTTGTGAGGTGATATTGATAGCCTATATAAATAATAACATTTGGCCTAGTATGTTCACCTGTGTAGCATCTGTAGTTGTATCTTTTTCCTTGGGCTACTCGGAGGTAATATTAATATCTTCATCTTCCTTTACCTCACCTGTATGATCATCTCCAATGATATCAATGATCTTTGTATCTTTGATTGTATCATCTACATTATCTCCTAATGATTGTAGAATATGAGGACTGTCATCCATTTCCTTGCTTTCTTCTATAGTCAATTCAGTTTGAGTGACATCCTCATCATCATTGATCATAATGTGCTACGATCTTGGTATATCCTCTATTTCTTCATTGTGAGGCTTGTCGGTGAGTTCCAAAGCTCTCTCAGGAATTGTATCATTTTCAGGTACATCGAGTATTTTCCTCCATGTATACTCACTTTCTAAATCAAGATCAATAAATTTTCCCTGTAAGACTTTGTAAGATCTCAATTTTGCTGAGAACCTTTTTGAGTGTAACTTCATCATTTCGTTAATTTCTTCCATTTTGGACTTGGGTGGCATAATAGAAACTAGGGTTCTTTCCCTTATCTATTTTTTAGAATTCAATGTGAATGTCCACCTTGTTGATAGTCCGTTAAAATTTTTTTATGGCATTTTCCCTTCAAACAGTAATGGTATATATTTAAATATACACATTTTTGTGATGATTGCTTCCTCTATCTTGTTCTGAACCACGAGATCCAAAGTTAGCCATTTTCTAATTATAGGGTCAGTTATTGAACCTGCCTTGATCATTGATGCACATACATCTTCAATTGTAGTAGGAAGTTTTTTCTTAACAGGTTGTTCTTCCTGTTTAGTGTCTTCTATATCTTCCTTAGTTCTAATAAATTTTCTTCTTTTTGATGGTGCCTATTTCTTGGTTTGAGGCTTTCTCTTATAAGACCTCACTTGTCCTTTCTTTACTGGTGATGCACTTGCATCTTTAGTTGTCTGACTTCTAGTCCTTGATGTAGCAGTAGTCCTTGGTTTCTTTACTATTGGTGGTAGTGCATTAGACTCTGTAGATTCAGAGTCACTCAATTATTCTTCTTCACTAACATGTGACTGTCCCTTGGTGTCATCCTTTTGTTTTGACTCTTCACCATTTACCGACAACTTCTTCTTAAGTGTCTTTACCATTTTCTCTTTCTTTCTATCAATTTTAATTATTTCCTTGGCTTCCTCATAGGTTCCAAACCTAGGTTGTGACTTGTCCAATTGTTCATTTATCAATGCTTCAATAGCATTGGTGGCTTGATCTATGTTGACCACATAGTCAAGTGGTGCTAAACATGTTTTCCTTAGTACATCTATGATAAAGGTGTTATCGGTGTCCACCATAAAATAAATATCAGTCTTATATTTTTCTACCAATTGTTCTAGTATCCTCATCCTTTTTGGCATTCTGTCCTTAACTCTAGTGAAGTATTCATCCATAACTCATGTAAAGTTGTCACCTAGTGACTGTTAGAGTAATTTAGCAATTGTTCTTTTAGTGCTTAAGTTTCACTTAGGCAGTTTCTTCAGTCTTAGAAAAGTTTCTATTTCCTAGCAGTTGCCCGTTTAGGGTTTCGACATCCTTTATAAGGATTGTCTTCTTTGTATTTCTTAAGGAGATTTGTATTATTTTCATCATTGTGTTAATAGATAATAATTTCTTTCACAATGGGTTTGCAGTCTCTNGCCTATCGGCCGCCATAGTTCTTCTGAATCCTTCTCTCTTCTGTCTGTTTCATTCTGTGTAATAGTCCTTGCATGCAGGTGATCTTGGTTGCATTGCGTTTCAGCAATCTCAACATGGTATCAGAGCCACTCTGCAGCTGGCTGTTCGT
>MU225420.1:2323146-2354615 GCA_018584345.1 Thuja plicata
CCCGCCCGAGTTTGTGGAGCTCAAAGTGTAGGAGGTCTCAAGACCTTGTTTCTGTTGTTCTACTCTATGCTTGGTCAGTGTCAGGGATAAATAGAGTGAACCCTCTGAGGAGTATTTTTATGTCAGCGAGAAAAGGGAACAACACTTAGTATACCCTAATCTGGTATTTTCATTGACTCTTCTTTGTCCATCCAGAAAATCAGCCATCCTTTTGGTACTTTATTCAGCTCTCTTGATCATGTCATTGTGTTGTTGCTGAATTCTATCTTCATGCTTTAGTCTTTCATTTTCTTCTGTTATCTCACCAATAGATTCTAGCTTTCCATTCAATTCTATGTTCATTTAGTTTGCATCCTAACTCATAAGAATAATCTGATTGGTGATCTCATGATGATGTTCAATAAGTCTTTTTATTTCTAACTCTTTCTCTTGTAGCTTTTCAGTAATCTTCCTCATGTCATCAATAGCTAGTATTCTTTCTTGCTCAGCTTGTCTATCATTATTCATAACCTCAATCATTCTTACCATCTTTGTCTCTTGACTAAATTTCTATGATTTCATTTGTCCAGCTAGATGTTGATTGATTTCATTTCTAGGCTTGTAATGCTTCCTTTAGATGTGTCTGATGTATTCCAAGATGTAGATCCTGAAGACTCAAATAAATCAGGTATCTCTTCTTAATGATAGTCTATTTCATTACAGTGAGATGCCATAAACTTTATTTCATCCAGTAGTTGTCTTATATTAACTCTAGCTTCTTTATATTCCTCATAGAAGATCTATATCTCCAACTTATGATTCTCAATACTCTTGTCTAGCTTGTACCTTTCCATTCTAGGATCTTTTCTCTTAAGTATTTAAAATTTTCAAATAAGAGATCTACCTCTGATACCAATTGTTGGAAATAATGGAATGGTGTGTACTGAGAAAGGAGGGGTGAATCAGCACCCTTAAATTTTTTTAGTCAATTAACCTTTATCCTTTAGTAATCAATTTCTTGTATTACCAACCATATGTGCTCTTTTATCTTTATGCATGTAATATCAATTCATAAACATAATTTTCATGTAAACATTCATAGAAACATTCATGAAATATAATGACACATGAAAAAATATTTGGTAATGTAGAAAACCCCTGTTAGAAGGTAGGTAATATAAGTGTTTAAACTAAGCCTTTTTGTGGAACTAAAATCTGAATATCATACTTGTATGAGACTCTTGAGATTGATTATTATTATAAGCTTAGGGTAGGTAATCTAAGTGTTTAATGGGGAGTGGCTTGCAATGAGGGTTGGAATCTTAAGAGGTTTCTAGGGTAACTCATTGTAAGTTATTTAATAAGCGACAACCTAATACACTATTGTTGGAAATAATGGAATGGTGTACTGAGAGGGGAGGGATGAATCAGTACCCTAAAAACTTTTATCAATTTACCTTTATACTTTTATTAATCAATTGTATTACCAACCATATATTCTATCTTGTCTTTGTGTATGTTATATCAAATCATTAACTTACAAAGCATGTAAAACATTCATAGAAAAATTCATGAAATGTATAGACACATGACACAATATTTGGTAACGCAGAAAACCCATGTTAGAAGGTAAAAACTATGGTGAGGATGAAACCCACAAATCTACACTATCTACAGAATGGAAGGGGTCAGTTAAGGCTTTGAATTTTGATCAGTTATGATGATCTTAGCTTGTTAGGAGTAACATGTAGAGACTAGTTAAGGTCTACTATGTTAAGAGCTTTAGCAACACTATTTAATGTGCACTCAATTAAGAGATTTACAAAGGAATGTTAAATCCACCTTCTCAAAAGATTTCTTCTATTTTCTACATTTGTTAGAATGTAGTAAAAAATAATCATTGACCTAAGTATATGCAATCTAGAATTACTGATTATAGATCCATTAAAGTTCACATGTATAATTATCACCTATAGTGCTTGATAAATACCTATATTCTGCTCAGTAGCTTTGAATCTTATTCTTGATAACTGATTTCATCTTTGGTTGTTCATCTACATAAAACTCTATCTCTAATCCATAGAAGTGTCTACAGCTATAATCATCATCACATCCATGTATTTTGATTGATTACACATCTATTTATACAATGAGTTTTACCTAAATGAGTTTCACGCATAACAATGATAACTCTATGATCAAAGGTTTACAAATTAACCTTGTTTGCATGTTTTCAATCAGTTAGACTGATTAAAAAAATTACAATTACATTTCTTTTCCCTCAAGAAATGGATTTAAAGAAAATCAAAAATCTAAATATAAAACACAAGTGTTTTATCTGATGTGGAAGTCAGATCCACATTTCTTGGGATTATAGCTGTCTCTCGATAGACTGGTGCTCAGGTTTTTTTGTAGTCTATCGGGTTCCTCTATTATCTGTAATGTCAAGTTACATTGTAATCTATTCTGTCGGGTTACATTGTAGTCTTCTTGTCGGGTTCCTCTATCGAGTTACTATATCAGGTTCCACCTGTAACATTTTTAGGTTGCACTAGTAAACTATGTCATCTGGTTCCCTTGTGAACTTGTCTGTCAAATTGCACTAAACCTATCTTTCGGTGTTGGTGTTACTGACAGTTCAAAATTGTTTTTCCTTTCATACTAATGAAAAAATATGTCTTCAAAACCATCATCATCTTTCAAACCCTCTAGCTATAAACCATTAACAATATATGATGGAACATTTTTGAAATCCAAGGTTTCTCTTGCTGATGAGAATGAAGATAAATTTATAATAGGATGGCTATACAAAGGGGAAGAAGCATAATCAACCTAGGAGGTAAAACATGTTGAAATATCTCCTAATAAATATGAGAAGGGTTATCACATCATGCTGAAAATGGGATACAAAGGCCAAGGTCCTCATTGAAAGAATAAAGAGGGCCTTCTTGAACCTATTCACATGGACTTCAGAAAACCCAAAGACAAAATGAGATTATATTACAAAGGAGAAAAGGAAGACATCCCCTTAATCCAAAATGGTCCAATCTCTAATCATGAAGAAGATTAATATGAGGAAGAAGCTTTGATTATTTAAGGCTCTGTATGACTACATATGTATTTCCAAACATTTCCATTTGTAAAAATCTATTACAATTTAGAGGTCTACTTATGAGTGTTGGTTCAAATGTCAAATAAATAATTTGAAAATGGATTCCAAAATATTAAGGAGAAGGGTAAAACTAGATTGCAAAATATAAATGAAAAGGCTAAGGCATTAATTTTCAATATTACATTTTATCCCAATGTTGGTGTATGTGTGAATTATTAGCTAGAAATGTATGTTATAGAAAATAAGAGTTCAACGTTTAACTTAAATATCTTTAAGGAATTTAAAGAATGTGGATATGTGTAAAGTAATAAATCATTCTTGAATTCTTCTCACAATAAGCACTCCATTAGAAACTTGCAAAACAAAAAAATAATATACAATGAATACAATCCATCACATATTTCATATAATCATTATCTAAAAACTAAAGATATATAAATTATTGAAAAAGGAAAAATAAATAAGAGAAAAGTAATAGATTCCACCTATTACAAAAAGTGATAAAACTTCAATAATGCAGAAATGTAAAGAAAAAAGTGCATGAGGACAAATCTACAAGGCCTCTTATTTCAAAATATAGGATCTTCGACATGTACTTCATCTTGATAAGGTAAGAAAGTTTTGTATTGTAATAAAAATGAATATAATTATTATAATTGCTATCAAATTCATGCAGAAAGAGTAGTGTTACTGTGCACAACCCCCTCCAATTTGACACATATAAAGGGTAAAAGATAGTAGAGTGAAAAATACTCAATTTAATCAATGATAACACCATGTAAACTACATCAAACATACACTAAATATTTATGGAGAGCTCATGTAAAATATGTAAGTTTTGTAAAGAATGTGTGTAGATAATGAATGGAAGTAGCATATATGAAAACAATTTCTACACTAATATTTTGAGGAGAGTGTTCTAGAAATTTTAATCTTTCAAAAATTGCATAAACTAAAAAATACGCTAAAAATAAAATAATAATAAATACCATAAACATAGATGTACATTGTAAAAATGTTTTTGTAAGAAAAATACCCCACTCGAAACTACCTGAAAATAGGAGATTAAAAACTTAAAATTGGTTCCTAAATTTTAAATGACAATAATAACGTATTGAAAGAAATTGTAAATAAAGGGTGGAAAGTGATTACTTTAAATGTGGAATTGAAAAAAGAAAAAAAAGCAGCAGAGAGAAAGAGGGAGATAATTAATGTAGGTCAATGGAACCCAAAATTCAAGAAAGTGATAAAAGTTGAGTTATTCAATTAAACATGATTTACCTATAAATTAATTTAATATTTTAAGGAAATCAAGCCTGTTGTTTTCTCCTTTGAGGGTGATAAGTTCCCAGGCCCGGATGGGTTTCCTTTGTTCTTTTTCCATAAATTTTGGCACATCGTGGGCCTGGAAATCTGCAATGTTGTGAAAGAATTATTGGGTCTAGAACTATGCTTGAATAAATTATTGCTACATTCATTTCCTTGATTCCCAAAAAACCTAGTCCTGATTCTGTGGATTCCTATAGGCCGATCAGCTTATGTAATTTTGTATACAAAATTATTTCCAAGGTTCTCACCATTAGACTGCTAGCTATCCTCCCCAATATTATCTCTCCCCAGCAATGTGGTTTTGTCTATGGAAGGAAAATTCTTGATTCTATTATGAAGGTGCACAAGGTCATTCATTCTACTTACTCCTCTAACAACTATGGTTTTCTGTTGAAACTTGATCTTTTGAAGGCTTATGACCGGGTGGATTGGGATTTTTTGATCAAGATTCTTCAATCCTTTGGATTCTATGATAAATTATTGCAGCTATTTTTCCAGCTCATTAGTAATTCTATGGCTGTAGTTATTGTGAACACATCTTCTTCTAGATTCTTCAAGCTTTCCAGGGGGCACCGCCAAGGTGATCCCTTGTCGCCTATTCTCTTTTCCACTCTGGTAGGGGGTCTTGGTCACCATTTTCAGAGACTGGAGATTGATGGATCCATTAAGGGTCTCATTCCTTCCTCTACTTCTAGGCTATGCTCCCATGAGAAATTTGTGGATGACACTATTATTATGGGCTCTTCGACCATCCAAGAGGCCAAAATGGATAAACAAACACTTTCTAATTATTCTCAGGATACTAGTAAAAATTTTAATTGGAATAAGAGCTCTCTTTTTTTTATTAGCATGCCGGAGGAAAGATAAAATAGAATTGCTAGAATTATTGGTTGTGAAATTGGTGCATTTCCTACCACTTACCTTAGTCTACCCTTGGCTTAAGACCTCACAATTCTTTTTGGGCTGTTATTGTGGAAAAATTCAATAGGAAATTATCTGGATGGAAGGGAGCTCTATCAAGTCAAGCTGGTAAACTCCAACTCCTGAAGGCCTCTCTGAGAGCCTCCCTATCTATGCCCTTAGTCTGTTTAAAATCCATGGCAAGTTTGCAGATATAATTAAGAAGATTCAGAGAATTTTTATTTCGATAGTGTAGAAGAAAGAAAGAGATTAGATTTATTTTCCTGGACAAGGTGTGCACTATGAAGAAGTGGGGAGACTTGGGGATCCGCCCCTTAAGAGTTACTAATCAGGCTTTACTGGCTAATCAAATTTGGAGGATCTTAGGCAAGAAAAAAGAGTGGAATAAGATTATTCACAATAAATATCTCTACTCATTCCCTCATATATCAGATTTTATAATGTCTATTGTGAAGGTGCAGGGCTCTTTTATTTGGAATTGTATCTAGCAAGCTAAGGAGATGGACTTCAAGAGAGCTAAGTGGTATTTGGGTAATGGAAGGAGAATTAAATTCTAGGAAGAATGTTGGCTTAAAGATTATCCTCTGAATTATATTCCTTCCCTCCAGCCTTTTATTGACATTTGTTTACAGAGATTTGGTTGGTGGGTTATAGATTACTGGGGGTGTCATTCTTGGGTTGATCTTTCTACTTTTGATTTCTCACTTAAGCCTCTGATGCTAGATCTGAATGTTTGGAAAGTGGACTCTACTAGGGAGGATGATCTAATTTGGGGGATTCTCCCTTCTTGAGTCTTTTCTATCACCTCTTCCTCTAATATTTTTAGAAGTAGCCACATCCTCCTCTCTTTTGGGCCCAGGTTTGGGATAAACGGTTAATTCCTAAAATTAACATTTTCTTTTGGCTGGTTTTACAGAACAAGATTTTTACTATTGATAATCTCCAAAAGAGAGGCATGATTCTGCCTAACATATGTTTTCTATGTAATAATGCTGAGGAGTTGGTTTACCATATGGCTATAGACTATCGGTACTCCTAGGAAGTCTGGTGCCTCATTTTGCAATGCTGGAAGATATGCTAGGTTTTCTCGAATAATATAGATAATTTCTTCACTCAATGGAGAAATGTTGAGGTTCCAATGGACAGGTTGCTATGGAACATCATTGTCCCTCATGTTATCTAGAAATCATGGAGAGAACACAATGATTGAGTGTTTAGAGACATTTTCCTTCCTCTAGTGGTGATTGTCGAGAAGATTAAGAGAAGTATTAAGGAGAACTGTAATTCCATGAATGGAGCTAAGCTAGATTTTTTTGCTGGAGTTAGTAATGCTGGCACCAAAGTGAACTCCTCTTCCTAGTGGGAGAATGTCATCTAGATTTCCCCCCTCCTGGCTGGATCAAAGCTAATTTTGATAGTGAGGCAAAGGGTAACCTCGGGTCTGCTGGCTACGGTGGAATTATTCGAGATGACATGGCTAACTGTCTTGTTTTTGTGGAATTCCCTATTGGCATCAAAACCAATCACGTGGCGGAGGCTATGGCTCTCCTTGAAACTTTAAAAATTATAAAAGAGGACATGTCCTCGAATGTGTGGATAGAAGGTGACTCTATGAACATTTTAAACTATATTAAAGGGGTGACTAAGCCATTATGGTCTATCAAGGAAATTATAGAAGAGGCTCAGATAATCATTAATTCCTTTAAGTAGGTAATAATTTCTCATAATTTTAGGGAGGCCAATAGTACAGAAAATGTGTTGGCCAACATTGCTATTAGGGCTAAGGACATCATGAATTGGCATGGAGTAAGTGATTTGACCATCTATTTGAAGGCCAAGTTGGCATTTCATATGACTCACAGAAAAAGAGCAGATTTGGAATATCTTAAAAAGCTTTGATGAAAAGACAATTTAATTAAAGCAGTTATAAGGGTTACAGAAAGTCTCATCTTTCCTGAGGTGGCTAAGTGTAGACACGTATATATTTGCATTGTGATAATTCAAAGTCTATAATTGTGTTCTATCTTTGTATTGTTTCTTCCATTTCTGTTGAGAGTCTATTCTCTGAGAGCATTATGGGTGGAGGACTTAATCACAGGGAACCAAAGAATTGCAAAAAATGGAAGAATAAGACTGCGGTCTGGGACAAGCTTAGGAAGGGAGGTCTCACCACATACATGGAATGCTTTCATGAGTTGAAAGATGAATTCATGAAGGATTTTCTTGAGAGATGGAAGGATGGCATTGTGACTATTGGGGGAATGGCCGTGAAAATTACCGAAGATCTTATTGCGGAGGTGTTTGGATTGAACACCAGGGGCATGAAGTTCTATAGAGACAAGAAGACCTCCCAAAAGGACATTCAACATTTCCCAAAAGACAAGGAAAAGGTTGAGTGCTTGGTGAAGGACTCTGGTGGTTGTTATAATGTGGATACTTTCATGAAGATCTAGGTGAAGGTTATGACTGTTGTCATGAAGTATATCACTCTGGATGGTAGGTATAAATGGGCTCACTCCTATCATTTTGTTCTTCTTTATCATTTTTGACATAAGTTTAGGGTTTCTTTTTTGTTTTACCTACTACAGTCCCTTCGCCATAGCATAATTGATCATAGAAAGAAAGTGAGAAAGCATATTTTGCATGAGGGTCTTATCCTTTTAATTGTTGAGCATATTAAGAAAGTTTTAGTTAGTAGCCCTATTATCCTCTCGCCTAGGGACTCTCTATCTGCTAAGGCTTTGGGTAAATGGATTAGGGAGGGTGAGAGTAAAGAGGAGTTGAAAACTGGTAAAAAACTAAAATTTGAAAAGAAGGATGGCATGGAAACGAAACCTGAAGGCAAGAGTGTTGATGTCTATACGGATACTGAATGTTTCCCCCATACCCAGTCTAATGAGGAAAGCAAAGAGTCCCTATCGGCTTCGATTAGTGATTCTGGTGAGGAAGAGGACAAGGATGAGTATGCCTATGAAGCCAAGGAAAAACTTGATGACCCTTAAGTCAAGGATAAAGATGTGGATGTGGGTGGTTAGAAATTCCCCATTCTAGTCAATTATGCTAGTTCTGAGGAACATGATGTTCCTATTTCCCTGAAGCTTGAAGTAGTCATGGAGGTGCAGTCAGATAGGAAAGAGGATATTGAGATTCCTTTTTTGGAGACTGATGAGTTGAGTAAAAACCCTTCCATCTCTAGAAACATTCCCTTTCTAAGAATGGTTGACATGCAAGAAAGGAATGTTAAACTCCTTCAAGATGATATGGATGATAAGATTGATCCCCCTTATCGTGTTATCCAAATGGAGAAGGTGATGTCGATGTATTTTTTCCACCTTATGAAATGAGTTTTCAAGGAAATTAAAAGCCTCAATCTTAGTTTCTGATCCCTTTCTAGCAAAGTTGATCTTCTTTAGCGAAACTTGGATACTGGGTCGGCGGGGATGGATGTCCAAAAGGATAAAGAGGATGAGAAAAACATGAAGGATATGCGGGCCAGAATGGAAATCTTGGAGAACACTCTTAAGAAGCACATGATGGATAATAACCTTTTTATGGGTTGTGCGATGAAGTGCTTCAATACCATCAAGTCTAAGTTGGATGTTGGGTCTCCTATTGTGAAGCTCGAGGATGAAAAAGATGAAGAGGATGATGTTGGTCTAGGAAAGCGTACACGATATTTTAAAAAGAAGATGATCCAAGACAAGATCCTGGAACTCTCATATTTTAATGTAGAAATCAAGAAGGTTTCTAAGGCTAAGAAGGAGGCAGGGGGAACTCTTCTAGAGTTTTCCTAGGTCTTGATGTTCCCCTGTTTCTGTGTTGGTTTTGTGTTACGTTTTCAGTTGCTAGGTGTTGTTGCTAGTTTTTGGTTTTTTGTTTTTGATTTTTTGTGTTAGTTATGGGTTTAGCAGGCTGGTTTCCAATCCTATTTTATTTTAGGGGGCTTAATGTCTATTCTTTTTTTGTAAAGCTTGTTAGGGGTTTTGGGTCCCCCTAAATCCTATTTTTACCAGCAATAAAAAATGTTGTTCTAATTTTTATGATATGAGTAATATAATAATATATCTTTTATATTGTCACTTTTAATTAATTATTAGTATTTAAATTCCCCCACTCTTTAATTTATGAGTAAAAATAGTCTTTAATTCAATCATTTTTTCAATACAAATTATGGTGCAGGAGCACCCTAAGGTCTTTGAAAGATCTTGTTAGTCATTTTGGCTTGTAGGTTTTTTTGGCCACTCATCAGTGAATAAGGAGTATGTTATAAAGTCCCAAGTGTGTCTAAGGTGTATTTAGGGTTAGTAGTGATTAGGGTTTTTTAGTTTTTGAATCAAGTTACAACTAGGGGTCTATATCCTTAGAAGTCAACCGAAAGGTCAAAGGGTTGACCAAAACTCCAAAATTGAGTGACATTAAAGGTTTTAATTTTTTTAAGTGTTTTAGGATCATTTGGTAAGTTCGGAAACCAAATTGGTCCATTGGATTTGATAGAATGTCATTTTGACAAAAATTGTGAAAGTTGTCATGACAACTTTTGCAACTTTGCAACGTTGGCATGACAACATTTCCTAGATTTTAGGAATTGGCTTTATTTATGCCAAAATCCCAACATGAGGGTCTAGAAATGTGGTAATAGGATATATAAGGTGGAATAAACCCTAAAGTGACACTTGGAGTTCATTTTTGTATAGACTGATTGTAGAGAAGTAAGATTATGTATTGTATTTGCAGATAGAATCCTGATCCAATACCTTAATGAATTGAATGGGTTGAATTAATTCAATGAGAGTGTTTATTGTGTTATTTCCCTAGTCTTTGTGGAATTAATTTGATCATTTTTTCATACTGGTTAGCATTTTGTAAATTATTTAGGTTTCACTGGTTCACTACCCAGTTTTGAACCAATCATGTAGAAATTGGATTTTCTTGGAGTTCCCATGGTCCAAAGTCTTATTACCACTTGGAATAAAATAAATCCTTGTATATAAAATGTATATATAGTGTGTGGAGTATGTGTTTGTGTGTGTAGGGAAGGCATGAGAACATTCAGGCCCTAGGCGAGTACTAGCTATTCTAGCTAGGGTAACTAAACTAAACAGAGGCAATAATGATTGCTTGGTGATTGGTGTGTGCAAATCAATGGTAGAGGAGTTTAGGGACATGTACTATAGACATTTTTATGGAAGGAGAAGTTTAGAGGAGGTAGTTAGAGAAGCTAAAGAAAAGAGAAGAAACCAAACCAATGTTCATGCCCTAGAAATCCTCAATTTTAAGGGTTTGGTGAAAGTCCATTGTACAGACAAGGTGGGAAATTGAGACCTAGAAAATATTTAAGCCTAGGAAAAACCCACAAAGAATATGTAATTAGATTTTAGGGATGTTAAGGGATTTTATGAGGAAATCCACTTTTTCAATGTTAAGGAGGGCTAATAGGCCTAAAAAGGCTACAAGGCCTAGAAAACTAGAAATCTTGAACCCATTTGTAAATAGGGTGAAAGATCCACAAGATTGGATCTAAGGGAGTTGGAAGAGACCTAAAAGAAGTTAGGAATCCAATCCACAAGAAGATGAGACAGTTGGGAGAATAAAGGACCAAGACAAGCTATGAATGTGAAGGGTCATGGAGAAGGATCTAGTGAAGAATTTGAACTTGTTGGAGAGCTCCTAGGGTGTTAGAGGATCATAGAGGAATCCTCTAGTTAAAGTAGTGATTGAAACCCTAAGGAAGACCAAGAGAAGGTCTAGGAGAGAGAAATATATCTCTAGGAGTAGGAGCTCCCCATAAAATTGGTATCAGAGCCATTGAAAGGCTTGGGAGTTGATTGGTGTATGTCAGAGAGGAGTGAATCCATACGTGAGAACATCATGGTGACTAATGCCAAATTGGAAAGATAATTTTATGAGAAGAAAGACAAGAATAGGCTTCTTGAAGAAGCAATGGAAGAAATGAATATAAAGATGGTAGAGGTTGTAGAGACAACCAACAAGATGAAGGAGCATATGAGTGAAGATAAAGATAAGGGGAAGAAACTAGTAGAGGAGGAGATAGAACCAAAGCTCAACCCTCCTCTACCTGAGGAACCATGTTTCTCAAGGCACTCAAGGAATTGAGTGGAAAGGCTCTAGAAGGCATTCCAATGTTCTCTGGTAAGATGGATGTAGAGATGGTTATGGAATGGATCGAAGGTATGGAGAACCACTTCGAATGTGATGGGATCATAGAAGAACATAAGGTAAAGATAGCCAAGTCTAGGCTAAGAGGAAAAGCACTCACATGGTGGAAGTTTCTGCAGGAAGAAAGGGAGAAAGAGGGAAAGAAGCCCATAGAAAATTGGAAATCAATGGTAGAAAAGGTGAAGGAGAACTACCTTCCAGAAGACTATGATATTCAGCTACACAGGAAGAGATAGAACCTTAGGCAAAAGGATCTATATGTGCCATCATACACTGAGGAATTTTTGAAACTTTGTCTTAGATGAAGAATATAAGAGATAGAGAGAATCAAGGTTGCTCGTTACCTTAATGGATTGAGGTGGAACATACAAGAAGAACTTAGTCTCTTTACCCTGACGTACATTTATAGTTGTTTTCAAATGGATTTGAAAGTGGAAGAGAAACTTAGGAAGAAACAAGATTCTAACTCCAGAGGGAGAGGAAGGGGTAGAGACAATAGAGGTGTTCATAGAGGAGGCACAAGTGGAAGAGGAAATGACAGTAGGAGTCAAGGTGACTCTAGATATATAGAGCAAGGACATGAATCAAGAAATAGGGGTGGATACAATAGAGGAAGAATATCTTATAGTAGTGGAAGAGGAAGATCAAGGGGTTTTGGGAGAAGTTATCATTTTTCTTCCATGAAATACTACAATTGTGGACAATTGGGGAACCCTACATATAGATGCCCTGTCAAACCCGCAACTTCACAAAGAGAGAAGAAGATAGCCTATGTCCAGGAAGAGGACTACTCTAAACAATCAAAGGTGAGTCTAGATTCAGGGAAAGGAGAACACCTCATGTTGAGAAGAATTTTGATCAAGAAACCCACCAAAGATGAACATAAGCAGAGAAGGGCTCTTTTTAGGTTCAAATGCAAGATATTGGGGAAAGTGTGCAAGGTTATCATTGATTCAGGGTCCACATATAATGTTATATTTGAGGAGGCAGTAGAGAAGTTGAAACTAACCAAGATTCCACGTGTGTGTCCCTATAAAGTTACATGGTTGAACAAGGGGAACAACATCTTGGTAAATGAGAAAGTATGGGTAGAGTTTACCATTGGTAAGTATTAGGATAACATACTTTGTGATGTGTTTCCAATGGATGCATGCCATCTGTTACTTGGAACATGACAGTATGACAGGGAAGTTGTCCATAATGGGAAAGAAAACAAGCACTCCTTCAAGAAAAATGGGGTATTTTTCAAAATTTGGTCTCTACTAGAGGAAGAAATAGTGGAGAAGACAGAATCCAGTCATTTTTGATGAGTGGGAAGGAATCCCTAAGGGATATGAAAGAGTAAGAAGGTGGCTATGCAATCATGTTAAAGCCAAATGAGGAGGAGACTCATAAGCAAGCACCTATGCCAAAGGAATTGAAAGAACTATTGGTTCAGTTCAAAGACATAATATGTGAGGGTACACCAGCTACACTACTACCAAAGAGGGAGATAAGTCATTAGATTGAATTTGTACTAGGAGCATCTTTGTCAAATAAGGTTGCATACAAAATGACACTGGAGAAAAACAAGGAGATAGCCAGGCAACTACAAGAAATTTTGGACTAGGGGTTGATTAGAAAAAGAATAATCCCATGTGTTGTCCCAGTGGTGTTGGATCCTAAGAAGGGAAGTAAGTGGAGGGTGTGTATTGATTCTAGGGCCATAAATAGGATCACTATTAGTAAAGATTTCCTATTTCTAGGATAGAAGATCTGATGGATTGTTTGGGGGGTGCTAAGTACTTCTCTAAAATTGATTTGAAAAGTGGTTACTAGCAAATTAGGATGAAGGAAGGTGATGAGTTGAAGTCAGCCTTTAAGACTACAGATTGGTTATATGAATGGTTAGTTATGCCCTTTGGGCTTACCAATGCAACTAGTACCTTTATGAGGGTGATGAATGAGGTCTTGAAAGACTACATAGGTGTGTTTGTAGTTTTCTATTTAGATTACATCCTAATTTTTAGTAGGGCAATGGAGGATCATATGAAGAACTTGGAGCTAGTTTTGAAGAGGTTGCAGGAGGAAAAGCTCACCATTAATCTTGAAAAGAGTGAGTTCATGAAGGAGGAACTAGTCTACCTAGGATTTGTAGTTTCCCAAGGTGACTTGAAAATGGATAAGGACAAAGTAGAGGCCATATTGAACTAGCCTACTCCTAAGACATCGAATGAAGTTAGGAGCTTCCATGGGTTAGCCCAATTCTATAGGAATTTCATTAGGAGATTTAGTGAAATTTGTGCTCCATTCCTAGAGACCATTAAAGGAGGGTTGAAAACAAAATTTGTATGGACCAAGGCAGCTAATGAGGGGTTTGAAAGGTTGAAAAGAGAAGTATCCACTCAACCTATATTATTGTTACCAAGTTTTGACAAACATTTCATAGTAGAGTGTGATGCAAGTAGCATAGCAATGGGGGTTGTCTTAAGCCAAGAAGGTAGGCCTATGGAATTCTTCAGTGAGAGATTGAATGAGGAAAAGTCTAGGTACTTCTCCTATGACTTGGAGCTATATGCTCTTGTACAAGCCTTAAAGAAATGGAGGCATTATTTATTGCCTAAAGATTTTGTTTTCTTTATAGATAACCAAGCATTGAGTTATATCATTACTGAAGACAAACTTAGTTTGACGCACATCAAATGGATGGAGCTTTTGCACTCATACACCTTCCCTATTAAGCATAATAAGGAGGTGAAAAACAAAGTTGTAGATGCCATTAGTAGAAGGATGCTTACAATACAGGAGATTCAGTTGCAGAGTACATGGGTAGAAGGGTTTAAGGACCTTTATAAAGGAGATGCAGACTTCTTAGTGATCTACAAGGTGTGCAAAGAATTTGAGAATCACTTTCACAGTGAGTATGTAGATTATACTCTTCAAAATGGATTGTTGCTCAAAGGGAAACAATTATGTGTGCCAAGGGAATCCATGAGGGAGAACCTCATACAAGAAAATCTTAATGGGATCTTAAGTGGACACTTTGGATTGAACAAGACCTTGGATCTTGTGGAGAGGTTTTATTGGTGGCCAAAAATGTAAAGGGATATAAGGAGATATGTAGAGTAGTGTGGAGTGTGTCAAAAGGCAAAAGGAACTTCATCAAATGTATCCTTATATCAGCCATTTCCCATCCCAAGTAGACCATGGGATTGCATTAGCATGGATTTCGTTGTGGGACTACCTAGGACACCTACTAGTTTAGACAGTGTGTTTGTGGTAGTAGACAGGTTTAGCAAGATGATGCATTTTGTCCCATGCAAGACAACACATGATGCTAGCCATATTTAGCATTTGTTTTTTAAAGAGATAGTAAGGATACATGGCTTGCTAACAAGCATAGTTGCAGATAGAGATGTGAAGTTTATGGAAAATTTCTGGAAGACACTTTGGAGAAGGCTAGCAACCAACTTGTCACATAGCTCAGCTTATCATCTTCAAATGGATGGCCAAATAGAGGTGATCAATAAGGTACTTGGAAATTTGTTGAGATGTTTGACCAAAGAATATGGACAAAGTTGGGAGCAAGTGATACCTCAGGAAGAATTTGCCTATAATGATAGTACAAATTAGACCACATGTAAGAGCCCATTTGAGATTGTTTATGGGTTACACCCAAGGGGTGTACTTGAGTTGAGAGACCTACAAGGGTATGAAGGCATCAGTGGACATGCTAAAGACTTCTCTCAGTCAATGAGAGAGATACATGAATAGGTGACGATGACATTAATGGAGACCAATCATAAATTGAAAGCCAAGAGAGATGAGGGAAGAAGAGATCTGCAATTTCAAGTGGGTGATCTAGTAATGGTGTTTTTGAATAAGGAAAGACTAAAAAATGGGATACCTAGTAAGTTGAAAATGAGAAGGATTGGGCCTTGTAAGTTGTTGGCCAAGTATGAACCCAATTTCTATAAGGTGGAGCTACCCAAGGAGATGTCAATTTCTCCAATCTTCAATGTGAAGGACTTGATAAAGTATAAAGGGATAGAGATGGATGAGGTAAAATATAGTACTAAAGTGAATAAGGATGTGGGAGAGTTCAAGACTCTGGATCAGATCAAGCCACAAGCTGAAAGGATATTGGATTCAAGAGTGAAGAAACAGACCATGCATAAGGTCTATATGGAACATCTAGTGAAGTGGAGGTAGAAACCATAGTAAAAAACCACTTGGATAGCTAAGAGTGAATTCAAAAATCATGGAATCAATGAAGAGATCCTATCATCACAGGTATCTTAAATTTTTTGTTGCAGGGGGAGGATGGTGCAGGAGCACCCTAAGGTCTTTGAAAGATCTTGTTAGTCATGTTGGCTTGTAGTTTGGTTTGGCCAACAATTAGTGAATAAGGAGTATGTTATAAAGTCCCAAGTGTGTCTAAGGTGTGTTTAGGATTAGTAGTGATTAGGGTTTGTTAGTTCTTGAGTCAAGTTACAACTAGGGGTCTATATCCTTAGAAGTCAACCAAAAGGTCAAAAGGTTGACCAAAAGTCCAAAATAGAGTGGCATTCAAGGTTTTAATGTTTTTAAGTTTTTTAGGATAATTTGGTAAGTTTGGAAACTAAATTGGGCCATTGGATTTGATAGAATGTCATTTTGACAAAAAATTGTAAAAGTTGTCATGACAACTTTTGCAACTTTGCAAAGTCGTCATGACAACATTTCCTAGATTTAAGGAATTGGATTTAATTATTCACAAATCCTGACATGAGGGTCCATACATGTGGGAATAGGATATATAAGGTGTAAAAAACCCTAAAGTGACAGTTGGAGTTCATTTTTGTACGGACTGATTGTAGAGAAGTATGATTTTGCATTGTATTTGTACTCATAACCCTGATCCAATACCTTAATGGATTGAATGGGTTGAATTAATGCATTGAGAGTGTTTATTGTGTTATTTCCTTAGTCTTTATGGAATTTATTTTATTTTTTTTTCATATTGGTTAGCATTTTGTAAATTATTTAGGTTTCGCTGGTTCACTACCCAGTTTTGAACCAATGGTGTAGAAAATGGCTTTTCTTGGAGTTCTCGTGGTCCAAAGTCTTATGAACACTTGGAATAAAGTAAATCCTTGTATATACAATGCATATATAGTGTGTGGAGTGTATGTGTAGGGAAGGCATGAGAACATTCATGCCCTAGGCAAGTACTGGTTATTCTAGCTAGGGTAACTGAATTGAACAGGGGCAATAATGATTGCTTGGTGATTGGTGTGTGCCAATCAATGGTAGAGTGGTGTAGTATCATGTACTATAGAAATGTTTATGGGAGGATAATTTCAAAGGAGGTAGTTAGAGAACCTAAATAAAGCCAAGAAACCAAACCAGTGTTCATGCCCTAGAAATCCTCAATTTTAGGGATTTGGTGAAAGTCCATTGTACGGACAAGGTGGGAAATTTAGACCTAGAAAATATTTAATCCTAGGAAAAACCCATGAAGAATATGTAATTATATTTTATGGGTGTTAAGGGATTTTGAGAGGAAATCCACTCTTTTAGTGTTTAGGAGGGCTAATAGGCCTAAAAAGGCTACAAGGCCTAGAAAACTAGAAATCTTGAACCCATTTGGAAATAGGGTGAAAGATACACAAGATTGGATCTAGGGGAGTTGGAAGAGATCTAAAAGAAGTTAGGAATCCAATCCAAAAGAAGATGAGACAATTGGGAGAGTAGAGGACCAAGACAAGCTATGAATCTGAAGGGTCATGGAGAAGGATCTAGTGAAGGGTCATGGAGAGCTCCTAGGGTGTTAGAGGACCAAAGAGTAATCCTCTAGTTAGGGTAGTGATTGAAACCCTAAGGAATACCAAGAGAATGTCTAGGAGAGAGAAATAAATCACTAGGAGTAGGAGCTCCCCATCAAATTCAAGCCAAGGTAAACTTTGAAAGTAAATTTGGCATCAAATTATCACAACCCTATCTTTTGAAAATTTCTTATATTGTAAAGGAGTACATAAATATTAACAAAGTTCCTAATTTACATGGTCTCAATGCATTTTATTTTTAACTCAATGATCATACATGGATAGACTACTAAATTCAGTTGAACTTGATGTCTCATAGCATCACAATATTCACTAACAAACTGTTGTGCAATTTTTGTTTTTCAATTGTGTTAATTACTTTGATAGGCTTTGACTATTTTGAATTAGCTGAAAATGATATTTAAATGGAAATAGCTATTTTTATGAGTTCCTATTTAGTCTCTATAATTTCCACAGTGTTAAGTGCTTTTTTTGATTAGTCATTCATCTCTCAACTGACTTCAACATTTCATACGAAAGAATTGTTCACCATACCCATTGGATGGTGTTTATGCAAAATAAATGGAAACCCTTTCTTAAGAGTTGAGTCTAATGATTTTTTTTTCTCTTCATTAAACTAAAATTTTTTCCCTTTATATAATATCAACAATGTCATCCTACTAGAATCATGTGGAAAATTGAATAGAAAATAATTTAATCAAATGTGGTGGTTAAATATTTTATGATTTGGTAGTGGCTAAAGAGGGCATGTGTAAGTGATATAATATTTTTGTATTTGATGGTGCATGTAATGTAGTCCAATGAATGTTTTCACATTCTACAAATCTAACCTAAATTGACTTAAAAAATTCATCAATTGATCCCCAGGTGGACCTAGAATGAATGTATTATGCCAAATAGATCATTTAGAGATTTTTAAATATATTTTGTGACTGAAACAAGTCAAGATTTTGGATGTCTATAGTTTCAATTTTAAGTTTCTTGCAAAGTGACTTGACATCACTACCTTCACATACCAAAATGAAAGGTTATTTATTGCACAAGAATATAGGAGATTTTGAGAAAAAAATTCACAATGCAAAAACCATAATCTTATCTTGTAATCCATCACAAGTTATGAATACATAAGATATAAGTTAACTATCCTCTTACATAGAATTAAATAACTTGAATTTTTTTCCTCGCCCTTTATTATATTATCATAAGATTTAAGTTAATTGTTTTCCTTACATATGATAAAATTTATTATCTAGCCATATCTTTGTATTGACTTAACCATTGCACCTTGTTGAAGTGCAACCACTATTTGTTTAGATGACAGACTATATTGTGTGGGTTTCCACATGAAAC
The DNA here is from genome assembly GCA_018584345.1 of Thuja plicata. Lineage (NCBI taxonomy): Eukaryota > Viridiplantae > Streptophyta > Pinopsida > Cupressales > Cupressaceae > Thuja > Thuja plicata. Next base: position 2,341,822 of record MU225420.1, read on the forward strand.
CTATACGACGCTAGAAACCTGTTTCAGACAAGTTCTCCATTGTCTCTAAGTCTTAAAATTTTGGAATCACAATAAGTAGTTCTATTTAAAGGGCTGCAAAAGTGGGTATGGATTTGAGACCTTAGAGATAATTTGATGTGCAAAGGGGTGGGATTCTTTTTCATTTCATTGGTTAAATTTTATGCCAACCATTGGACTGAAATAATATTTAAATTTTTTACCCATTTTTCCTCATCTACATTGTTGACTGTGTGACACAATTTATGCAGAATCTTGAGGTATGTTTTGGTTATAATAAATTCCACAGATTATGCTCATTTTCCACTCTCAGAAATGGGAATCCCATTCACGCTTTGTTCTCTATTTCCATAGCCATTATCTATCCAATATTTTCATTTTAAATGCATATTTAATTTTCCCCAGTAAGTTGTAGCCAAAGTTATAGCAACAAAACACCCATTTAAAGAGTGATGTCAGCATGAATATATCTAGCACATAAATTTGAGAATAAATCTATGACTACAAACACCAATGAAATCACATCGATGGTGTAGTGTGTGTAGGGGTGATGTATGTTAAAGATGAAAAGAATTGATAAATTCAAACAAAAATATCAAATACAGAATAACACATGAACACAGAGATTTATCGTGGTTCAAAAAATATGTCAACATCCACACTTGAAGAGAAATCTTATTATTATCTTGTTTGAATCATACCAATTACAATAGTAGTCATGTATATGTATATCAAAGGAGACTCTTCATAAGATATGAAGAAGTTGAATGGACAATAAAGGAAAAGACAAAAGGCAACTGTTGGGCTTCACACCCCCAACAATCTCCCACTTGAAGGCCAACACTGTTGTAACCAAAGACCCCCTGCTTCCATCAGTCATTATATCTGAAGAATGTCGAGAGAAGCTTGAGAAAACTCAAACTTATCCCAGGTAACAAACTTTGTGAGTGCATCAGCTAGATTCACCTTCGTATGAATATTCTCCACATGAAGCTTGCCTTTTCAACCAATTGTCAAATATAGTGATAGCACAACTCAATGTGTTTGGATCAACGCTGTGAGGTATGATGATTATTCATATATATAGCACTACTACTATCAGAAAACATAGCAAAATATATTTTCTTCAAAACAAATTCTTTGAAAAAAAGCAACAACCATACCATATCTAAAGCAAGTGATAGATCTTTCTTGATAAGAAACAATTCCATTTGTACCTTCCATGGGCTGAAATTTTTGTCTATGAATTTTTGTACTTTTGATTCCTCAATTTCTTTCAAAGCCTATCCCCAATTCCCAAATCACTAGACAAACTTTCTATGATACCAATTGTAAAAGGCGAAAAGAATTGAGAAATTCAAACAGAAATAACAAATATAGAATAACACATGAATGCAAAGATTTATCATGGTTCAGAAAATATGATACATCCACACTTGCAGAGAAATCTTATTAGTATCTTCTTCGAATCATATCAATTACAACAGCAGTCATGTATATGTATATCAAAGGAGACTCTCCATAAGATATGAAGAAGTCGAATGGAGAATCAAGGAAAAGACAAAAGGAAACCATTAGGTTTCACACCCCAACAATGTACTCAATTTTTATTTGGTCACTATTTTTACAAGAACTAGTTGACCAGATAAATCCCAAGTGTATGCAAGGAAATAATGGTTAAAGGAACACAATAACAAGTTAGAGTATTCAAACAAATAAACACAAAATAACATATATGAGTAGACAAAAAGAAGAGACTAAAACACTAACAAGCCTAAGGAAGTGCAAATCTCTCTAAACCAAGAAAGCTTCTACTTTGATGTGTAGATTTGTCCAATGGATCGGATGTGTGCTCAATGAACTTTGCTCAAGCTTCAATGGTGTAGAAAGATTTGGGCATTATAAGGTTTCTTTTGATGTCTTTATTCTTCAAAATAGCATGGTAACATTACATAAGAGGTGGATCCAAATGAAGGAAAAGAGCCTTCAATTTATAGGCAAATGGAGGTTCAAATAGACAGTTGAGATGAAAACTTGAGGAAGGTTTGAGATCCATTTGAGAGAGAGCACATGGATTGTGTTTCTTCAAATGCCTCTCACTATGAAAAGTGTCACAAGGAGAGATGGTTTGAGGGAATGGGGGAATGTGATCGTTTTGGAAGATGTGAGAGTGGAAAAGATGGGAAAAGGAAGATGGAGTGTGTAAGAGGGATGTAAGAGCATTTAAGGGAGACTTAATGAGATATGGATGGGGAGTTGAGTGATGTGACAAGAGGTTGACTTTGGGGTTGAGGTTGAGTTCTTAATCCTTGGACTAGGATTGTGCACATGCTTAGGGAGTGATTAGGCTTAGGTTACAGGACAAGTGGGGTGATTAAGAAGATATGATGGGAGGAGAGAGAATGAGTAAAGGGGTTAATTAGTTAATTGGGGTCAATTAACTAATAAAGAAGGTTTAGCATGTGTGAATGGGTTGGGTTGATTTGGAACCTTGGGTTAGGTGGATGAGCATGGTTATTTCACGGGTTAAAGTTAGGAGCCATGTGCTCAAATTGAACTAAATGGAGTATTTAATTCACAAGTGGGGATAAGAGAGGAATTATGAATTAAGTTAAATAAATAAACATATTGATTCAACTTAATGGGGGAAAAGGATTTAATTAATCATTAGACTGTGGGTTGTCTTTTCATAATTAAATTGACTATAGTTGATTAATTGAATTAATCAAGCTAGGGGATAATATTAATTAATTAAATAAACATGTAATTATTTAATCAATAATGTTCTAGAAAAACACTAAATTTAATTAAATATGTTAATCAAATTTAGGTGTCTACATTTTACCCCTCTTTGACATAGGGTTAGAATAACACTACTTTGAAGATGTTTAAAATAATAAATGATGCAAAGACGCAACTTAGGCAAAGAAGGTGCCCCAGAATGATGGAGATAATAGAATTTGGTTAGGGTGATGTCCCCTTAAGAGGGCGGCAGGGAGAAACAATGAAGCCCTAGCAGTGTCTCAAAAAGAAGGTGACGAGAAACAAAGAAGAAAAGGAAAGGACTAGGGGTAGAGACAGAAGCAGGAAGAATAGGGTAAAATGTGGTCTAGAAGAAGTTTGGAGGGGATGGGGGCATCTAGGGGTGGAAAAGAAAGGTCTAGGATGGGCTATATATGGCTAGAAGGGTGAAAGAATAGGTTTATTGTGCATGTTTGAGCTTATAGAACCTTGACGATTTTGACCTCTAGAATTTAATAGGACTATGGCTGAGAGGGGGAGACCGAGGCATCAGATGGATTTGGTCCACAATGTATAGTAGCATCAGGCATTGGATAGACAGGTAGGCTCCTAAAAATAGCTCTATGAATTTATCTTTTATGCTTTTGGGGGGTTAAGTTGAATCCAAAATGTGTTCCCGCAGGAAGAACCCCGGCAGGAAGGTCATCGGGTTCAACGGGAATGCGTTCTTGCAAGAAATTGCTTGGGATATGGGTAGGGTTTAGGATTTTTCATGCATTTTTATTCATAAACTAAGCTGCCTCCTTGATAATTCCACTTTTATGTAACCATTTTGTGGGTTGTAGGATATTAGCCTTTGAAATAATTGAGGAGACCTTTGTTTGGGGGTGGCGGATCTTTATAAACCCACTGATTAAGGTCAGGGGCCACCTCCTAGACATTCAAAATGTCATGGGAAATGAAAGTGGTAGAGCCCAATTGTAGTGGTTCAGTTATCTTTGGTGTGTTCATGCTCTGATTATGTGGGTGTCCTTGAGTGTGTGGATTATATGGTAGGGCTCCCACTGCAAAGGCATCTAATAGGTTATACTCTCCACAACCTTTGTTGTTGATCTTGACTATAGAAAGCATGGATGAGAGGATTGTTTGTAGGTCTAAATGGGTTTGAGAAGTTCTGGTGATAGATGTGCCAATGTAAATCCTAGGAAATTGATTTGAATGTGGGAAGGAGGCCTCCAACGCATGATAGTATGCGAAGGGTTGGGGATCTGCACAGATGGTGACTTCAGTGCCATTATGTGGGAATTTGATGCATTGATGGTAGGTGGATGGGATGGCTTGCATAGAATGAATCCATGGGCGTCCAAGGAGGACATTGAAGGGAAGGTCAAGATCAAAAACATGACATATCGTATCCTAGACTACAGGGCCCAGCTGAATGGGCAGTGATATGGTGCCTTTAAAAATGATTCTAGATTGTCATAAGCCTTAATGGTGATGATATCATTCATTATATCTGCTTCAGTACTGTTAGAATACTTAGGGATAACTAAGAGGGGGGGTGAATCAGTTATCTACAACTTTAAATATTTTCTACTTATTAATCCAGAATGATATAAATCAAATGCACATTCAGATAACACATTACACAACACATCAATTTGGTTATGGGGAAACCAAATGGTAAAAACCCCGTTGGGAATTATCACCCACAAAGAACTATACTGTTTATAGTAATCCCAGTTAAAAGATTCTTCAACCCTGTTAGGAGTTGTTCAATACAATTTAGGAGTATGGTTGACCTGGTTAAGGGTCAGACCCTGTTAGGAGTCTTTTACAATAACCCTGTTAAGGGTGGTGGACTCACTATCCAAGTGGTGAAGGCTACAACCTTCTAGATATTTGATACACACTGTATCAACAAGATGAACTGTTGTATGTAACACTGCTGGTCTGATCAATTCCTTTTATGTGCCGATGCTTTAACCTCTTGTAAAGAAATATAACAATCTACTTTGTATTCTGAATGCTTCAACATAAATACCTATATTATCAACATTTGATAAATATAGCTCTGCTGCATTAACACTCTGCTCTGCTTGTCAATCTCTGGCTTTCACAACTCTTCTTATCACAATTGACCTTGTATAAATACATACTCCAATTATGAGATCATGGGACCTGTTAGACAACTCTTCTTAACATCCTTGTTAGCTCTACTAAGCGCGAAAGCATAATTACAACTGCGCAAGTCAATGCTGAACAGACGCGTCGCTTCACTAAGTCAGCTTCATCAATTTAACCATAACTTTGTAATATTCTTGAAATATGTTTGGCGCGTTTAGATTAATATCAACAACTCATAACTCATCATGAATATACACACACATATACTGATGATAGGTGCAACTTGATCAACATGTTACATACGTCGGCCTTAAACCATTATTCCTCTAGAACTGTAACCGTCAATACCAGAATTACATAACTTTACTGAAACTTCATATCTGGTTCTGCGTGTATGAACATAGCATAATAAACATGTCAACAAAATGTATCTATCCACACTAGTCTTCATGTCATCATATGGATAAGTACATACAGAAGTACTGCTATGTATTATATGTTGTCATCAATGACAAATAGACAATCAATCAACTGTTTAGAATCAAATCTCCAAGTACACCCTAACTATTTGATAAATTTCAAAGTACATAGATTGAGGGTTGAACCATTATCTATCATGACCCGCTTGATGTAAAAATATTTAACCATGACGGAAATGCATTGAGGGAGGTTGTGATCACGTTCATCAGAAGGCATGTCTATTGGTTTGAAGGAAATCCCACAAGATGTGGATAGGTGGCCAACAAGGTTTTGGAATCGCTTAGGGTTGATGTTGCTAGGGACATGTGATTCTTGTAGGACTTTATTGAGGATTTCTTGATGGACGGGAAAAGTGCAGAGGAGGTCTAGGATGGAGATTTGGGCAGGGTTATTCACTAGGTGTTCCAAAAGGTTGTATTGGGTGCCAGCTGATGGAGTGGAAATATCACATGCAACTAATATTCTACATTGACAAGTGGTACAAGTGGTAACTGCACATTGGATATTTGCGTCCTTGACATGAATGACATTGACCAAGGACTTTACTTGGGATATGCAGCTGATGACATTATCATAGTTGATATATGCATTGGTATAATTATTTCTATCGGCATTGTCTCCTTGATTTCCCTTCCCTTGGTTGGAGGGTTGAGCGGGGTTGGCAGGTCCTTTATCAGAGTTGTGTTCAGGAAACACATTTTGATAGATTTGAAGGCTTGTATTTGGTGATGGTTGGACAAGAGATTCTACTTTGATTTCCTTATGGTAAATGAGGTCCTGGATGTAGTGTTTCAACTTCATGCATTTTATGGTGGCATGTCCCTTAACATGATTGTAATCACAGTATTCATTTTCTTTGTACCACACAGGCTTAGGTGTTGATTCATCAAACAGCTGTGTTTGTGGGTACATGATTACATTAGCTTTAGTAATTCTATGGAAAATGACATCTATGGGTTGACCCAAGGGGGTAAATGTGTATTTTGGAAAATTTTATGCTCGAGGCTTTAGTTTTCCATGTGGAACTAATATGGCATTTATCTGATTTTGGGGATTTTGACAGTTTTGTTGATAGATTGTCTCAGGCAAGGGATATGTCTATGCGGGTTGCTGATATGTATTTTTCTAATAAGGAGGTTGTTGGTATGTTTGTGTAGGTGCTTGGGGATTGGCCACCATGATGAGAACTTATTTGGTGTCAGTGGTTCCATTAGTGACTTTGTTATTATTCTTGTTCCAGCATCATGATTGATCATTGTTGTTTATGTCGGGCTGAGGTTCTTTGTAATCCTTGATGGCACCATCTTCTATGAGACCTCATTAAAGATCCATGCCTTTTCTTTGGATTTTCTGATAAGTCTGTAGGCAGTTCATGCGCATGTGATGGGATAGTTTGGGATGGAGATTATTAATGAAGATCATAGTGAGATGTTTCTCTGGAGGTTGATATGACAATCTCGTAGTGAGTCCTTGCCAATGTTGTAGGTAGTCTCCCAATATTTCCCCTCATTTATGTTTGGAGTTTCATAATTCTAAGAGGGAGAGCTCATTCTCGATGTTATGCACATATTGGGCCACAAATTTCTCTGATAGTTCAGAAAATGTGGATATTGTGTCATAGGGGATTTTACAGAACCACTCAAGAGTAGTTCCTCCCAAGCTCTTAGGGAATAGACACATGAGGAAATTGTCACTGTAAGACACTTCTTGGTATGCCATGTAAAACTCTTTTACGTGGATGACAGGATCTCCCCTTCCTCTGTATTTGTCAAACTTGGGTGTCTCAAATTTCTTAGAGAAGGGTACATTGGTGATAGATCAATCAAATGAGTAGGAACACACCTCTTCGAACTTGAATATTTTAACCTTGGTCCCTGGTTTTAGCTCCTTGAGAATGTTCTTCATTTCTTACCACTCTTGATTGATTTTTTGGGGAGGGTTATTGACTCCAATTGTATTGGTTCCCAGGATGTGATATGGATCAAATGGTGATGGTGAATGTTGGGGAGTTTGCGAAGGATACTATGGTGTGTGATAGGGAGACTAATGAGAAGCATAGGCAGGCTGTTGCGGTGGTAACTTCATCTGAGTAGGATACTATTGTAGATTGGATGGAAATGCCTGATTTTTCTATGGTGGTGGATGATAGTAGGTCTATGATTTCTAAGATGTTGGGTAGGTGGGGTGATTATGCATTGCACCTGCATAAGGTAGTTGTGTTGCGCAGCTAGGGTATGTGGGATAGGTGTGTTGTAGTAGAATGCCCCTAGTATGTGTAGCGAGGTAATTGATAATAGTGGGAATACCTAATTGTTGTGATGGAATGACTTACGATGCAGTTGAAGATGACATGGCTAGGTTGTTGGTAAGGTTAGGTTGTTTTTGTTAAGTGGACTAGATGACAGTTTGTGTGGTAGTAAAGGATTTGCAAACTGTTGTAGTAATTGGGCAGTGAAGGGATTTGCACTCTGCATCTATGGTTGTTGCCACTGGATAGGTTGGATTCTGGGTTGTGCAGCTGTGAAGGGGTGGAACTATTATTTTTGCGCTTGGGATGCGAATGGGTTGGCATTTTGTTGCTATAGTTCTTGCTGCTAAATGGGTTGGATAATGAATTGTGTGGTGGCCAAAGGGTTGGTGGATGTTTGTTGTTATTGAGAGGTGGAGGAATTGGTGCTCTGTGTCTACATGAGGATACCTAAGGCCTGAATGGCAGCTTAAAAGTAGTTCCAAGTGGAGGATGGAGTGCTTTGTGTTGTTGGACAGACTTGGGAAGCTTGTGGTAGAGGATTTGGATTGGATTGTGTTTGCAAAGGAAGTACTAGAACATGTTGGAATTGTGTTGTTGGTTGAGCATGGAAAGTGGGCCCTTGTGAAAATAGGGGCTGATTGTAAGCTCCCATTAGTGGCATGCCTGTAGTGAACTGTGGTTGCTACTGATGTGATGTGGGGATGTAACGCAGAGCGGAGGCAGGTATTGTGGTACTGATGTTCTATGTTATTTATGGTTGTGAGCTGATTGATATGGTTTGAATGGGTTGACTGTTGATTGTGGGAATTGTGCAAAAAAGGGTGGAAATGTCTGCGATGTTTGAGAGACTGTGAGTTGGATAAGTGGTGGTGCTTGGGTAGCAATGGGGTGTACTAATTATGTTGCTAGTGGTGGATTAGGAGGTGGAGCTCCCATGATTGAAAATAGAGTGGATTGAGGCATGGTGTATGTTAGTACTCTAAAATTTTGAAGAAATTTGGAGTGACTACACTTGAAATTTTCCCTAAATGCAGATTGTTGCCCTAAGAAACTCGTGGAAAAGGCATATTTTGAATGCATGCAGAAAGAGGCCTCTTGATTTTTGTGAGAAACTGCTTGGGAGACGTATTCCTCACCTTTCATTTGGCATATACAGTGGGTTCCGACTCTCAAATTTCAGTTCTAACTTGTTTTGGAAGTAACCATTTGGAGGCGCTTATCATAAATCTGCATTTTTGCTAAGTGTCATTTTACTGTATAAGGCCTAGTTTGCTTCTGAATAACTTGCGCCCTGTTAAATTTCATGGCCCGCCACTTTGGGATTATTTAGTATACATATCAGAGAACTTATGTTCCAAAGGTCAATCCATTCCGAATCCGTTTGATTGGATTTTGGATCTCCCAAAGTTGGTCTTCCAGAATTGTCTTGCTTCTTGGTTCTGTCCAGATTTCTGAGCAGCCCTCTTTGACATGTTACAACTTTTGACCAATTCACCCAATTGAGAGAATTCCTTTTGTACTGTGTTCCAGTGGTCACACGCTCCATATTTTCCAGTTTGCAGATCTTTATGAAATCAAATAACAAGTTTTCAAGAACGATTCTAATAGTGATTAATTCTGATTTCCTGAGTTTTCAAGTTCAGAATTTCTAAGTGACCTACTTTGAGGTGTTAAAATTCTATACCCGGGTCAACATTTTGGATAATTGGCTTGTCCCTCATATTGAAAACATAGGAGTGTACCTACCTGAAGATTTACAGACTCCTACCAATCCATTTGTCCACTTTGCCAGAGCCATTCCATTTTCAATTTATTGAAGTTTCACTGAAAATGCTGAGTCCAGAATTAAATGGCCTACTTTGTCCTTTTCCTATTTGCACTCGGTTCGAGGTCAGACATAATTGGATATGGATTTTCATTTTAGACCTAGGAATGAAATCCTTTGAAGATTCCCAAGCTTTGACCAATCCGGTTGATCACTTTTCTTTGTCGATTCCAAACCCAATTTCTACATATTTACTGTGTTTTGGTTCAAAAAGTGTTAAGGTGCTATTTTTGCAAATTGGTATCAGTTCAGTGGTCTATTTTTAGAACAAGATAGTTGAGCGGTCATGTTCTACATCTGGCATTCAATCAGGATCCAGAGGTTGAGTTTCTGAAAGATCTATTTGATGAGTTTGCAAGTTCAGTTTCAGAGGCAGTTTGTTCAGTTTTTAGTGTGGAAAGGGTTAAGTTCTCAGAGTGGCCATTTTGTATAAGTGATATCTTTCTGTCTAAAGGATGTTTTCAAGAACCAATAAGGGCATCATCCTCATTGCATATAAAAGTAGTATTGGACCTAATGGTGAAATTTCAGAGCAGGTTTCAATGTTTTTGCAATGATATATCCAGATGAAATTTATGTTGTTTTCGCATTTGCACTTATGTAGTCTTCTGGAAGGCTAAGTTTGCACTGTAATAACTAGTTCCTGAAGATGATTTTGGTGAAGTCCTTCTAGATATGTATTCAATGGACATCAATGAATTATTTAGCCAAGTCACGAGGTCTGATTACTTGTTTCAGTGAATTTTTGAGACTAGTCCCGGGAGCTAGTTGCTATTAAAAGAGGATGGATATATGTTACAAGATCGAGTTTTGGGTTTAGTTTTCTTTAGGGAATTGCGGATGTAGGGTGATATTGAAGTCAAAATATGGTTGAAAGCCATTTATAAGCTCCATCAGTCAATTGATATTAAATCCATGGCGAAAAGACAGCCACACTCCATGGGTTTCCTTATGGGTTTGGTTTTAAAATTGAAGGAGATTACAGAATGTTGTTGTTGATGATTGCGGCTTTTGTGATGAAGCATATCGAGGCCCCCCCACAAACTTTAAAGTAAGAAGGTAAGTTTTGCATAGACCTATAAAAAAAGGGAGGGGAGACAAAGCCAGGCAATGTATTTAAACAAGATTCCAGTATGAAACCTTGCGCAGATTTTAGAGGAGGTTTTTCATTTTTTTTGGAATGCCTAAGGCCTTGCGCAGAGTTGGGGGATTTGTCAGATGTTTATACAAGTAATCTTATGAATATTTTTACAGTTTGGCAATCATATTGTGTACTGGTCTGCATTGATAATATGGAAAATCTTTATGTTTCATTAACTTTAAAAACAATGCAATTTCAAAATTGATTTGTTTCCTGCGTAGGATATAATGAAGCATATGTTGCAGTGTTGTTATGAATTGTAAAGCAACCTTTTAGAAGCTAGCTGTCTGTGTAACTTTTGGTAAAGGCAGATTGGAGATTTTAAAAACAGTCATTTAAGGATTACATTGCTCTCTCAGTGGTTGCGCAGCCAGTGATTGGGAGAGGGGGCAGTTTTAATGTGTTCTCTCTGCTATTAAATAGCGTAGCAACCATACAGATGGGATGTGAACTATTTGAACAGAATGCTACCAAGCTTATGCAATTTGTAAATGCAAAACCAAATTCCCAGCTGTCTGCGCAAACTAATGAAGGAATGTTGAGTTGTTTTGTTATCAGATTTCCATGAAGTGAATGCCATTGAAGTAGCAGAAAGAGGAGGGGAGTTCAGATTTTAAAAGCATTGAAAACAAATGACATTGCAAATAGAAATTGCCCAGCAGTATGCGATGGTTTTTAGAGGAGATATTTGAAATGTGTGGGGATTTTAATGATGAATCTGCAGATGTTAATCCACAGGAAGGGGCACCTTGGCTTGTAAAATGATCCCATGGCCTTTGTTTACAGAGTTTCAATGCCATTTGTGAGCAGTTCTATTCATACTCCCAGCCAAGATGAAAAACAGTGTATTTTCATTGTCCCATATTCACTATGCAAAGAGAGTTTTTGGTATTTATATACCAAAAGGCTAACATCCAAGGTAAATGAGAAGCCCAGAGGCTCTTGGCAGCCCTTTGAGGGCTGGGGGTCCACTTGCAGGAGCTATAAACAGTGTTTTAGTACAAAATCCGAAAATGGCTTTAAACTGAGAAATGATTTAAACCCACATTCATGCCTCAAGTGGATTTCAAAATCCATATAAGCAAAAACAAGAACATACTAGTTTGAAGATGAAGAGAGGAAGCTCTCTGCATGCGAGCTCAGATTGCACATGAGCTTAAATAGCACCTTGGGAAGCATGCCCAGAGGAATGACGCCAAAATTTTGCAGATAATGTCGTGCGGTCACCGAGGAGAAAGGCAGCTCATCGCGTAGTCGCAGCGGATTCACGATCGAGGACAGATGCTGCATGAGTGAGTGACAAGCTTGTCGCGCAGTCACCGAAGAAATGCAGTTAGGCCAAAAATCACTGCGAGTGCATGATTGAGCGTAGTCGCACAGTCGCACTGGTTCATGTAGTTGCTCGAAATGGTGTGTGAGCTCGCGACTGAGCCAGTCGCGCAGTCGCTCAGCTTCTAGTCGCTCAGTGGCACAACCCAGAACTACTCATCGCGCACTCGCGCAAGGTTTGTAATGAAGTTGAAAAGTGTAGTGACTAAGCGATTCAGCCCAGTCGCGCACTCGCAGAGGCAAGATGGAGATAGTCAGGAGTTAAAAAAGTGATTTTCATAACAAATCAGCAAGCGCCACTTGTCAATTTCTGGAGCAATGTGAGCAAATAGGATTAAAATGCACAGAGTTTTAAATTTGATCTCAATTCAATAGTTTGACTATTGAAAATATTCAAATATTTCAGAATATTCTGAAAATGTGCACGGAAAGACAAACTTTTTTGATGATTCAGGGTGCAAATTTAATCAGAAGTATCAGCTATTATATACCGTTGGAAAGGTATTGAAGAGAGGAATCTGATTTTACAGACCATTTGAGAGCATAACAAATCAGATTTTGGAAATAACAAAAGGAAGTGGTTGCAGATATTTTATGAGAGAGAAGGACAAGTGTCGGTGACTAAATTTGTTTCTCTCATTCTCCTATATCTGAGTTTTTCTTCTGAATTGTAAAAGGATGTTGAAATTTATGCTGCTGGGCAGCTTCCAGGCTTTTGGGGTCTTAATTTTGGTGTTCATAATGTTGCAATGTTCAGTTTCAGATGATTTTTAATGAAAATCAAAGGAAATCCCTGTTCAGAACTTGTATGATGTCTTTGTATGTTTGTTTTGATTCTTGTATATTAACTTGTAAGGCATGTTAATATACCAGTTACAAGG
>MU225420.1:2365632-2375909 GCA_018584345.1 Thuja plicata
AACCTATCATAGGCAGAGGATCTATCACCCTAGATGGAAAGAACAAGATAGATGATGTTCTGTATGTTGATGGATTACATCACAACTTACTAAGCGTTGGACAGCTACTTGACAAAGGTTATCATTTTGAATTCAAAGAAAAAAAATGCATTATTAACAACAAAGAAGGTGACATGATTGCATCTGGCTCAAAAACAAAAGGTAATGTTTTTCAGCTCAATTCATATGTAAGTTGTTTTATTGCAAAAGTGGATGATAGTTGGTTATGGCACAAGAGACTCTATCATATCAATTTTGACAATATAGTAAAGATAAGAAATGTCAAGAAAGTTAGAGACCTTCCAAGTATTGCAAGACGAGTTGACACAATGTGCAAGGAATGTTTTATGGGAAATCATGTAAGGAGCTCTTTCAGGAGCAAGCAAAACTCAGCTAAGAACAAGTTAGACCTAGTGCATACAGATTTATGTGGTCCTACTCAAACTAGATCATACTAAAAAGAAAGGTATTTCATTTTGTTTTTTGATGATTTTTCAAGGATGATGTGGGTTGCATTCTTAAAAGAGAAGTCTGAAGCCTTTGAGAAATTCAAAATATTCAAAGCTAAAGTTGAAAATGAATCTGGATTAAAACTAAAGTGTCTAAGATCGGATAGAGGAGGAGAATTCACCTCTAACTAGTTTTATGACTACTGTGAAGAACATGGAATCAAAAGATAATTGAGTGCACCTAGAACCTGTCAGTAGAATGGGATTGCAGAAAGAAGGAACATGATCATACTTGATACAACACTCACTATGATGATTCAAGGAAAAGTTGCACACACCTATTGGAGAGATGCAGTCAATACATCAGTCTATTCTATCAACAGAACACAACTAAGACCAGGTGCAGATAAGACACCTTATGAACTTTGGTTTGGTAATGTACCTACAGTAAAATACTTTAGAATCTTTGGCAACAAGTGCTACATAAAGAGAGATGATGGTGTTGGTAAGTTTGATGCTAGAAGCAATGAAGGCATTTTCCTTGGTTATTCTACTAAAAGAAGAGCATACAGATGTTTCAATTTAAGATTAAAGAAGACAATTGAAAGTACTCATGTATAGATTGATGAGAAGTTCCTGGTTCAAGAAAGGTACTATGAATATTCACCTATGATTGAAGATGAACCCAGGCCCAACAGCAAGGAAACTATTATAGAAGAAATGTTTGATTGTATTGATGTATCATGCAATGATCCTGAATCAAGAAAAGAAGAATCACAGATTACAAAGGAGGATATCACACCTAAAGTTTTAAAACTCACATCTAGGTACCATTCGAAGGATGATATCATTGGAGATTAGAGCAGCAATGTTTTGACTAGATCTAAAGAAAAAAGTTTAACAGTGGATGAAGAGGTATGTTTACTTTCATAGATTGAACCTTTAAGTGTTAAAGATGCTTACAAGGATTTTGATTGGTAGAAAGAAATGGAAGAAGAATTAGATCAAATAATAAAAAATGATACATGGGAATTGGTTCCTAGACCTAGTGACAAAAATGTGATTGGAACAAAGTGGGTATTCAGGAATAAGATGAATGAAGATGGTACATTGGTCAAAAAAAAAGAAAGACTAGTGTGTAAAGGATATGCACAGAGGGAAGGGATAGATTATACTGACAGATTTTCCTCTGTGAGCAGACTAGAAGCCATTAAGTTATTTTTGGCTTATGCAACATTCAAAGATTTCAAAGTACATCAAATGGATGTCAAATCATCTTTTTGAATGGTGACTTGAAGGAAGAAGTCTACATAGAATATCCTAAAGGATTCAATCTATTAGATAAACCAGAGATGGTATGCAGATTGAAGAAAGCACTCTATAGACTTACACAGGCCCCAAGAGCTTAGTATGAGAGACTAGATGGTTATCTTACCAATATTGGATTCAAGAAAGGAGCAGAAGATTGCAACTTATTCATAAGAGAGATTCCTAATGGATTATTACTTGTTACCATATTTTTTGATGACATTATCTTTGGAGGTAATGAAAAGCTTAGTGCAGAATTTGCAAAAGAAACGCAGAATGAATTTGAAATGAGCATGATTGGTCCTATAAAATATTTTTTGGGATTGAATGTAAAGAAAACATATAAAGGAATATTCATAAACTAGTCCAAATATGTGAAGGAAATATTGAAAACTTTCAAGATGGAAGACTATAACCCAATATGCACTCCTATGATAAAAGGGAGCAAGATTTCTAAAGAGGATGATTCCACAGTAGTAGACAAGACATTGTACAAGTCTATGATTGGAAAAATTATATATCTTACTCAATATAGACCAGACATATCTAATGTAGTTGGCATTGTTGGTAGATTTGCAGTTGAACCCAAGAAGAAACACCTAATGGCAATAAAGAAATTATTCAGATATCGAAAGGAAACTATAGACTATGGTTTATGGTATCCTAAATCAGAGAATGTACAACTTCATGTACATATAGATGCAGATTAGGCAGGTTGTATTGATGACAGGAAGAGCACTTCTGGAGGAGTAGTATTTCTTGGAGTTAGGTTGGTTTCTTGGGTAAGCAAGAAGCAAAATTGTATCTCTCAGTCAACAACAGAAGCTGAATATGTCGCAGTAGCATTGAATTGTTCAATAATTGTTTGGATCAAGCAGATGGTTAAATATTTTGGTATTTAGGTTGATTAGCCTATTTTTATTCACTGTGATAACACCAGTACTATCAACATGTCCAAGAACCCTGTGATGCATGCAAAGACAAAAAACATTGAGATCAAATACCATTTTCTTAGAGAAAAAGTTGTAGATAATGAAGTAAAATTGGAGTATGTAAACACTAAAGAACAATTGGCAGACATTTTCACAAAGCCTTTATCAAAAAGATACTTTTGAGTATCTTAGGGAGAAGTTGGGAGTAATTCCCTTTCTTGAGTCTGATTAGATAAAGTAGCAAGTACATCAGTCCATGGTGACTGATGAATGGTTGACTACTCTATTTATGGAGTAGTACCTGTGCCTAATTGTTTATGGCACCCTTTGCCATTGATGTCAAAGGGGGAGTATATAGTAAGGGGGAGCATATACTCTGGGGGATTATATAATCATGTAACTTAAAAATATAGACAGAAGAGCTGCAGCAGTGTAGAGGAATCTTTGACGAGGATATTGAGAATATTGTAAAAAGAAAGAAGACACCATGTGCTGAAGATGTTTTTAATATCATGTGTTGTCATCAATGTCAAGGGGGGACTCCTAACAGGGTCAGACCCTTAACCAGGTCACTATACTTATTGCATTGTAAAGGACAACTCTTAACAGGGTTGTAAGATCTTCTAATCGGGATTATTATAAACAAGTATAGTTCATTGTGGGTGCTAATTCCCACCGGGGTTTTTACCATTTGGTTTCCTCGTAACCAAATTGTGGTGTTGTCTATTGTGTTATCTGAATGTGCATTTACTTTTTGTATTTTGGAGTTAATAAAGGAAAAGAATTGAATTAACTAATAACTGATTCAACCCCCCCCCCCTCTCAGTTATCCTTTGGGACTATTCCAATAGGAACCTCATTTGCATCTACCCAAATATGCTTGATTGGCGTGTTGTGTTGAGGATCAAAGGAGACCATGGCGTTAGTGTGGTTAATCGTTGGATCAGATGAACTAGCTACAAGATTAGGGTCCATGTCCTTCCTCTTCTTAGTGGATCATGTTGTGGGTGGCATGAAATAAATACCTAAGGGGATATGAGATGCAAGATGTAATGCAAGTATTTTCTTAGGAAGGTAAGGATGATGGTGCTATGATTAGGATTCGAGACAATGTGTCTAAGATGATGAGTATGTTCCTAAGGATTTAAGGATGACTTGGTGTACCCATGGATTAAGGGTTATTTTTTCCTAGTGTAAGATCAAGTGGATGTGATTGTCTACCTAGGAAAGACTTGTGGTCTTCGGTGGATGGGATTCTCTGTCAATGTAAACCAACCTTTTGATCAAGGTGATGAGGTTGCAAAGGAAAATGGGGTTATCCTAAACTATGCTTTGTTTAAGGACACGTAGAGATGGGTTCTAATTAAGATGTAGGTTCTAAGAAACCCAAACGAGGAGGGGACGTCAAATAAAGGACATGGTATGGGATGATTTGGATGATGATTAGGATGATGCTAGGTTGACTAGGATTGGATTTGATTATGCTAGATTATGCTAGGATGAGTGTGTGATGTGTTCCTAAAAATGACAACTAAGGAAGATCCTAAAATGCATGCTAAGTGATCTCAAGAAGAGGAGGAATGCCTGGTTGTTGTGATGAACCAGCTAGTCATAACTTTCATAGGTGATAAAATCATGGTTTAGGTTATATTTGGCCACGAAGTGCACAATCTTGTTGTTGGAGATTACTTTGTCGAATTCCTCCCATTTGTGAGTTTCTTTCTTGATGGAATCAATGATGTGTTGATACTTGTTGGTCTTTCAAGTTGTGTTCTTTTGTTCTTTGTGTATGGGGGGTAATGTAGTTTTTACTTTCTTGTGCTTCACTGAATTGGACGTTAGCACAGTTGTGTTAATATTTTTTCAAAGGATCTCTTCCTAGGACTAGGTAGTGACTATGGTAAGTGTACCTTGGATGTCTTTGGAATGATGATTTTTTTATTCTATTAGGTAAATTTGAGAAAATAGTCTTGCAAGGGACAAAGCAACCTTGCAAGAAGCACACAATTTTGATATCTTTGGCAAAAGACTTTAGACCTTAGATTTGTGTATGTTCAACAAATGTTTTCACAGGTTTATAACATCAAATACACACACAAGTATTTTCTACATAAGGATTTAATGGGCTTCAAAAACTTTTCTTGCAAACATAGGTACACACAAAAGCTATTTAGAATACGGTCATCACCAAGCATGTAATGGCTCCAGTCATGATTTTGTATTATCCGACTCCAAACGCTCAAGGTGGCATGAATGTAAGAGTTATCTTGGGGAAGTTACTATCTTCCTTGCACATTCGATTATCAAACTGTTAGAGGTAAACTAGGTAGGTTGCTAATTAACAGTTTCTAGTAAGATTAATGGCGTCCCCACAATCGGTTTGTATATTTGTGACTCACTTAAGAGCCTAGTTGACCATGTCAATACACTATAGATATTCACCTAATATGGACTACCATTAACATGACTCACCCAAGCTTGAAGGGATATAAAGAGGACCTTTGGGTCGCACCTTGTTTCTATACCAGCCGAAGGGATTTACCAGTTTGAGGTCATCCTCTAAAAGGAAGCGCTTCTTTTAGACAGGCCTCTCTAGAAGCAAAATAAGTAACTTAAATTTTCTCGTCACTCAACATCTACGAAGGAAAGGGGAGAGGATACGGATATAAGCCACCTATATTGCGTCACTTAGCTTAACAAGGATTTTGCAATGAAATGAATTTATCTCTCTAAGGTAGTGTTGAAAAACACTCCTTCAAATACGCAAAACACTCATTCTTTTCAAAATAAACCTATTAAGACTAAGTGTTTTATATCTAAGACATAAAAACACTCATTATTAAGATGTAAGGTTTTTTTATTTTTCTTTGAAGAAAAGGAAGAATACTTTGAAATGAAACTTTGTTGATTCTTTCCCTTAATACATTCAAGATTTGTGAGTGTTCGTTTTAAACCCAAATTTGAAGTATTTGAATTTTTTTTTTGTGCACCAAAGGAAAATGTGTGTTTGATCATTCAATTGTTCTTTTTAGGTATTCAAAATTTGTGAACTCTTTTTAGTGCACCAAATCTACGTGTGTGTTTGTTTTGTCCAAAAACTAAATGTATCGGTTTGGTTGTTTTTAATATGTAAAAATGCGTCTCTAGATGTTGTTCCCATGACCTACACAAAACAGAGTGCATAGTCAGTGTTTTAGCATTCCCGCAAGTACAAACAACAAACCCACGAGGTCAAAGTGCATTCCCGCGGGGTCAAACTTTGATCTAGTAGGAGTTTGACTCAGGATTGTGTGCTTAAAAAATAATAACACGTGTGAATATAGCCTTATGGCTTTACAAGTTTTACAACACACATTCCTGTGAATCTAGACCGCATTCCCGCAAGTCTACTAAAATTTAAGAAAGAAGACATAAAGTGGTAAAAATGGAGAAAATAGCCCTCGGCCTCTGTTAGGCTGTAGGGTCGCGGGATCACATTTTCAAGAACAGAGTCCGTGTTCCTGCGAGTCTTGTTATCAATCCCCCGGGATGACTAAAATAAATCTAGGCGATATTTAACTTGAAATTTGATGAGGCAATTTCTTATTTTTGCTCCTCCAACCTGCAAAAATTTTGAAAACCTTGCACAAAACACTCAAAGCATATTAAACGTTAGTCTTTGGGTTAGTTTGCAATAGAAAAATATGTAATAAAATGAAAATGACACATGAAGTGGGTCCTACCAGGTGTGCCAAAATGTATGCAAGGAAATAATGGTTAAAGGAACACAATAACAAGTTAGAGTATTCAAACAACTAAAACCAAAACAACATATATGAGTAGACAAAAAGAAGAAACTAAAACATTAACAAGCCTAAGGAAGTGCAAACCTATCTAAACCAAGCAAGCTTCTCCTTTGATGTGTAGATTTATCCAATGGATTGGATGTGTGCTCAATGAACTTTTCTCAAGCTTCAATGGTGTAGAAATATTTGAGCATTATAAGGTTTCTTTTGATGTCTTTGTTCTTCAAAATGGCATGGTAACATTACATAAGAGGTGGATCCAAATAAAGGAAAAGAGCCTTCAATTTATAGGCAAATGGAGGTTCAAATAGATAGTTGAGATGCAACCTTGAGGAAGGGTTGAGATGCATTTGAGAGAGAGCACCTGGATAGTGTTTCTTTAAATTTCTCTCATTGTGACACATGTCACAATGAGAGAGGGTTTGAGGGAATGGGAGAATGTGACGATTTTGGGAGATGTGAGAGGGGAAAAGATGGGAAAAGGAGGATAGAGTGTGTAAGAGGGATGTAAGAGCATTTAAGTATGTCTTAATGAGATATGGATGAGGATTTGAGTGATGTGACAAGAGGTTGACTTTAGGGTTGAGGTTGAGTTCTTAATCCTTGGATTAGGATTGTGCACATGCTTAGGGAGTGATTAGGCTTAGGTTAGAGGACAAGAGGGGTGATTAAGAAGATATGATGGGAGGAGAGAGAATGAGTGGAGGGGTTATTTAGTTAATTGGGGTCAATTAACTAATAAGGAAGGTTTAGTATGTGTGAATGGGTTGAGTTGAGTTGGAACCTTGGGTTAGGTGGTTGAGCATGGTAAGTTTAGGCGTTAAAGTTACAAGCCATGTGCCCAAATTAAATTAAATGGAGTATTTAATTCACAAGTGGGGATAAGAGAGGAATTATGAATTAAGTTAAATAAATAAGCATATTCATTCAACTTAATAGGGGAAAATAATTTAATTAATTATTAGACTATGAGTTCTCTTTTAATAATTAATTAGACTATAGTTGATTAATTAAATTAATCAGAATATGGGATAACATAAATTAATTAAATAAATATGTAATTATTTAATCAATAATTTTATATAAAAACACTAGATTCAATTAAATATATTAATCGAATTTAGGTGTCTACACCAAGAATATTAGAATAAATTCTAAAAAAAAGTCATATAAAGATAAAGTTCCTTCTTGTCTACTAGAAGAAATAATGATAATCCATGACAAGAATCCCAATCTAGTATCCTAACAAGAATCAAAAGGAATAAGAAGAACTCATTCATGGTGTGATATTATAATAATTATGCTAGTAAAAACTTAATAAAAATACGAATGATGAATAGGCTAAAAACAAGAAGCAAAGAGACACTCTTTATCTGCCACTCTTGTTTGATCAAAACGGGATTAGCAATACACAAACCCACTTCTTGTCAAAATAAGCATTCAAAATAATTAAAGAAGAAGATAGAGATAAATAAAAATAAAAATCATTCTCTTTCTTTATCAAATTCTTCTCAGAAGAGATAAACCAAAAGAATTTTGAGTGTCAGTCCACTTGAGTTTTAAAATGAGTAACACAAACTTGAAAATTCATAAATGGTCAAATACTATTTGCATTGGAATCCAGCATAGAGGAATATAAGGTTATATTCTAACACATCTATCGCAATTTATTCCCCTGAGCAGTCCTGGTCATTATCACACTTTTGCAAAAGTATCGAGTTCTTGAAAGGAGAAACCATATAAAACATACCTGATTGGAAAAACCCCTAAACAACCCTCAAACAACCACACTTCTCCATGGCTCTGCCATGACACAAAATATACAATGTCCATATCTTAAGAATTGTGAGTGGTCCCAAAAATTTAGAACCGAATATCTGAAGAAACTTGTCTGCCAAAACCGGTCGTGTGTAAATATTCATTGAGAGGATATAAAATAAATACAAAGTCACTTAGGAAGGCTATAAATGGTATTATACAACTATTAAAACAATGCTTCTTTAGAAAGGACATTAGAAAGCTTAGTATGGATGATCATGAAGCCAATAGTCATTGATGAGTTCACTCATGTCTTCAAAAATGGATAATCTCTAAACTAGTATCCTTGGCTTTCATAACCAATACATTTAATGGTGTAATTAAACAAAATGCAAAAGAACATGAGCCCTACAAGTATAACCCTTTTCAGTGTTTTAACTTCTACACCTAGAATTTTCTTTGGAGAAGTTGAGGGCCATGAGCCAAGGGTTTTTGTCGGTGTTTCTCTCACACTCAAATGCTCTAAACACCTCCCATTCCTCCACCTCACATATATTTATCTAGCAAACAAATGAAATTTTACATACAGTCCTAAATTGCCAAACATCAATCCAACTGGGTGCAGCACAGACACCCTCACTATTCAGTTTGGATAAGAAAAATGCTGTTTTAGATGAATTTTTGAAACCCAAAGAAGATGGATTTCTTATTCTACATTTTAGGTGGGAATTCGGGCATTAATTAAGTTAAGGTGAGCATAAAATCCCCCCTGACAAAAATTCCTTCCATCATGCCAATTCTACATAAACAAAGAGAGAAAGTGGGGGCTTAAAAGAAAAAGGTTTAAATAGAGCTACCTGATGGCTAAAATGCAACTTCTAGCAATGAACCAAAATATGAAGAACACAACACCTGCACGGTATCTTCTTCAGTTGAGGAAGTATTTTTACACAAAGAAGCCCAGCATACACCCTTATTTATTGACAGTTTGTTTCAACCCAAAATGATTTAAGAAAACAATGAGCATACTAAACCCCATAAGGGTGAAGATTTAGTTTTATGAAGACACAAAGCTGTGAGAGGCCTTAATTATTAGCCGATAGGCTATATTGCGTGACCTTTCACCAAATACTTGTCAGACGCACAATACAATGGTTTTCTAATTTTTAGGCAGTAGTATTGCATTGACTTTTCAAGGAAACCTGTCTCGTGCTGGTTTATGGTATTCTTTGCCCAGTTCATGGTTTTCCTTTGCCCAATTCATGATTTTCTTCTCTGCTATCGGTAAACTGTTGTCAGAAAACCTCTCATCTACCCGGTAAACTCTGTCAGAAAATAAGATGGGATCTGCGCACTACTTTTCTCTATTCCTTTTCTGCACTTACCTTGAAAGTTGTCGATTTCTCTCTTTTTCGCACAACAATCAAGAAAATCAAAGAACTTCTTCTTTCTCTGCTTACTAATCAACGATAGTCATTTTCTGAAAATTTGGATCTTGTCCAAAATATTTTACGTCTAATGGAATTTGCAAAGAAAACAATGTATCATCGAGCCTTAAATCTGTTGAAGATTGACGAAGGCCACCGTACGGTGGATGATGATGGGAGAGAGCAGTCGGTGTTCACCGTACGGTGGAGATAATATCTTCGTGCGGTGAAGAGGGAGTGGACTGTGCGGAAAAGTGAACCGTACGGCAGAGACACCGTGCGGTGAGGAGAAGGTGCCTGCGCAACCGTCAAAGGATGTGTCTCACGGTACGGACAAACCACCGTACGACGGAGGCAATCTCACCGTATAGCGAAGGGAGAAGTTATCTGACGGAGCTAAACATGCCGAAGGGAAAAGTTATCTGACGGAGGTAAACGTGCCGAAGGGAGAAGTTACCCGACGGACGTAAACGTACTTCTCCCCGACAGAGGTAAATGTGCCGAAGGGAGAAGTTACCCAACGGAGGCAAACATGCCGAAGGAAGAAGTTACCGTAAGCAAGACTCGACGGAGGCAAAA
>MU225420.1:2378406-2397426 GCA_018584345.1 Thuja plicata
AATCAGAGATTTTGTATGTAATTGTTTACTGTAATACAAAGTTGCTCGGGGGTTTTTCGGTGGTGGGTTTTTTCCCGTAAGGGTTTCCCATGTAAATCTTTGTCTCTTGTGTTTTATCTTGTGTGTGACTTTATTTTCTCTGTTCTTATTTTTCCTATGCATCTCAGTAGATTTGATCAATTTCCCCTGTAAATTGACATTTGGAAGGCGTTTCCGCGAGTAGCTTTCCTAACAAAATCTGAGAGTTTTCCCAACATTTATGCAAGGAGAGCATTGTCTTTCGTAAAAAAACATAGATGTTATGGTAGCAGTAATGCCCATCCGGGTTCTCACTTGCTTTTACTGCATTCTCACCTTTCTGCATTTGCTTCTCCACTGCACTTCCCTCTTGGAAGATGGTGTTATTCTGTTTAAAATTAAAAAGGTAGACTGGAGGTACATGCGACATGCTTTGAGCAACTGGAATGAGTTTCATGAAAATCCGTGTGCTTGGCAAGGAATCTCTTATGATGCTTTCAATACTGTCACGGCTGTTGAAACACATTTAAGATATTGTAGCGTGCATATAATTAGCAATGCCAAACATTTAACAACACAAAGCCTCTAAGCAAATGACGGCAACTTAGTTTAGTCCATGCATATAATCCGGACTTGCCCGAATGCGTTTCGCCTCAATGCAAAGATTTTCTTGAGAAGTGTTTGCGGAGAGATCCGAAGTAGAGGTGGATTGCTGCACAGCTGTTGAATCATCCTTTTCTCCATGAGATTGACTGCTGCTCTGAGGTGAAAAGGGCTCCCCTGACTCCGACCAATACTTTGGAATTTGACAGGTTCTTCTAGCCTTTCTCAGACTGTTCCAATTTTGGCCCTGGACATTCCCAAGCCTGCTTCAGAAGTTCCGATTAAAAGGCCTTCTCCCAGGGACAGAATTGCAGCCTTGGCTGCAGGTTGTGAGAGGCCTATTTGGGCTTCAAGCTCTGTCAATGGCGACTAGATTGTAGTGAGATCCAAGTCCCCGTTGTCAAATGTTCTTGTATCAATTTCAGTAGAATCCAATTGCAGATTGCAGGACAACGATCAGGAAAAAGCAGAATCCATTAATAGAAGCTTAGCTGAAGAGGCATCCGCAGAACAGGGGATGGATTGAAGCAACAATTGTAGGAGAGTGATCTTAGCTCATCGTATTTTAAAAATATTTCTTCTATGGTTGGGTTATAATATTAAAATCATCTCATGTCGCCATATTAGCACGACGACTCTTAAGACTCTCATAAATGAAACTTAAAAAGGAAAAGGAAACTTAATACACTTGTGTGCCTTGTCTACGCTTCTACATCTTGCATAGCCTGGAGTCACAACATTGCATCAGACGACATTGCATGACAGGACATCTGTGTAGGGAATTTTGCCAAACAATTCACGTGCCTTGCCTAGGCTTGCATATTTTGCATGTATGTCTGTCGAGGTAGTTGATGGATGTCCAGAAGCTCCCATTTTGGCACAGATGTTGAAGGAAGAAGCAGAAGAAAATCCCCTGTTCTAAGCTTTCTTCATTCTCCTCTATTTATACAAGAAACAGTTATTCAAACATGCTGATTAGTGGTATTGGCCTTCACTATCAAAAACCTAACAGTCAAATATGATCCAGTTGTTAAGTATCATAGTGGTTATGGAGGGAATAGTCACCATATTTTTGAGTATAGATATTCCCTAGACAAAAAACTGGTGAGGAATCTTGATTATGCAAAGAGCAGCAGGAGGGCTGCTGTGATAAGGACTCTTGCGGGCACAATGTTTGTGATTTTTGTTCAATTGAATTCTGAAGCTGTATATATTTTGTTTGAAGAAGGCAAATCATTACAAATAATTTCATCACTATTTCGGTTATGAGATACATACAGTCCCCTCGTAGTATATGCTGCAGGATACGGAAGGAAAGCAGTGGTCTTTGACTTTAAAGACAGATAATAGGCAGTGGTCTTTGACTTTAAAGAAAGATAATAGGCAGACTACATAACAAAATGTTGGCAGTAAGAAAGGTTAGCTATTCATAATAACAATAAAAATTATTAATGGACATCAAAGTATTATTTTATTATTTTGAATAGCATAAAAGGTAGTCTTTATTACTAAAATTTAAATAAATGATACACATATTTTAAATGCTTTATAAAAAAATGTAAATGTTCAAAAAATATAATGTAATATGTATGTAAATCTGGTATGCATGTAAATTAGTTCAAATCTCACTTATGGGTAGGATATGTACATAACAACCACCATACACTTATAATTTGATACAAGCCTAATAATTTAAATGTATTTTCCTATCAACATACCCCTTGCACCCTCTTCTGATACAAGTGCTAATTTGTATGGTATTAGGGGCTTTCTAGCTGTTGTCAGGGAATCTCCATTTCAGAGAGTAGTGATCAACATGTTCGCTTAAAGAGATGGAAACCTGGATGTCAATATGAACAAACGCCTCAGCTTGGTGGGATACTACTTGTTACTATGGCTCATATTTTCTGTTGTGCTCCTGATAATCCCTCATCCTACAGAAATTATTTCATTGATCATGGTGTTGGCATACATTAATTTCTTCCACCAACGATATGTAGATGTCAAACAATATATTTAATGTGGAAGTTTCTCCCAAATGCATTAACAAATATAGAACCTTTTGCCACCAACCTGCAAACCATTCCTCAAATGCATGGTTCAAATGTGATACATTCTGGATACATCTAAAGACCTCTATATAAGAGGCTCATGTAAACATTTTTGCTAAGCAATGTAATAGATTCATAATTTATGTATCTATTATTTAGCATATTTGTGTTTGTGTTTTAATATGAGGTTTGGATCCAATCCATCCACCTTTATCGCATGGCAGGAATAACAGTCAGCTGGTGCTCAAGGACATGTGCATCTCTATTGCTCAAATTTACACAATATGCCAATCAATAGAAAAGATTCGTAGAATATAGCTACTGCCTTATATTCATCCTCTTTTCTCTCCTTGTTTTTTGACTGGTTAGTTCTTATTACGTATAACTACATCCATGTATATATTTTAAAGTTTCTCAGTGCAGTGATTTAAATGGTATTGGATGCTTTGAGATTCAATTATTCGACTTATATCATGTGTCTTGATAATGATGATTATAGCGCCTACATATGAAACTTGTAACGCAATATGCATAATGTTGTTATTGTGTCCGCAAAACTTTGATTGCTCTGCTCAGTTGATTTGAAAAGTGGAACCAGTGGTTGAATATGATCATGTACAGCAAAATTCTTCTGTTTAAAAAATTTTATTATTAGACTTAGGTATGGATTCAAGAATGTTTTTTGAATATGTTATATGCACAAGGTCTATACCAAAATTAATAATTCTACAAAGTATGTATCTACCTGCAATATATGATTTCACACAGAGAATTCGTGCACTTCCATAAAAATCCTTCTGCATATAACAGTCATAATTTTGAGGATCATACATCTAAAATCTGAGAATGTGGAGGCTTTCAAAAGAATTTAGGATATATAAATTATTAATGACGTTCTCCAATTATTGTTTTAATTTCCTTTATTGGTTTCGTGGTTGTTTTCTTTTAATTGTTATGAACTGTGTGGTGAATTAAGATTACTTACTAATTATCTACATGAAATCCAGATGGGTTGAACCTTTGAAGCCCAATTAAGTTTATTGGACATACCCTTACCAGTATTCAATAAAACCCACAAGGAATCCTCATAACTTTCAATCATTCTATGTGTGAATTATTTGTCCAGAATCTTAAGATAAGTCATTCGTTGTGGTTTGAGTGAGATTTTCATTCAGAATTTGTACAATATCGATTCATTTTTTGTTTTGATTTATTTGATTCTAAAACAATTTTGTTGTCATCTATTAATTGAAGGCACTAGTCATGTGGGTTCATTTCAATGTAATTTAACCTCCCATAGAATTAATCTTTGTATAAATTGAAATTGTAATTTGCTTACTTTTTTATGATATGATGGGTAGAAATCTATTCCTCCATATGCGAATGGTTGTGGTTGCTCACTTATAATTTCCCTCCATATGAGAATGGTTCATCTGGGAGCTGTATTTCTTAGTCATTAATATTTTTTGTGGCAACAATTATTCAATATGATGTCGATGCCTATGTTGTAGCCTCGTCCGAAAATTGCAGATTGACAAATTAAGTACACTTAAATCTCTTCTTAGATAGTACTCCATCACTTGTTTATTTTACAATCCTTGTGGTCAGGTACACTTTCCTTGCTCATAGTCTGTAACATCTTTTTCTTTGGAATACAAAAAAAAAAAAATAGACATACATTTTTTTTTGTTTTCCTTATCAGATATGGTTGCAAAGAATGTTAACATCAATTCACTTATTAAGTAAAGACCAATTATTGTAAGAGGCCTCTACTTTTTGTTTATATTACTTGGTTTAAGTCCGCTAATACAAAAAAATGACAGCAACCGCAGAGTTAAACAATGTTCATATGGTAATAATCAATAAGAAGGTATCAATATATGGTAACATACTATATTAATCTACCCAATCTAGCTTAAGTGGTCATAGCCATGAAACTAAAATATTAACTATGAAAATGAAATTAAAAAATCCTACTCAAATGACGAAGTGAAGTTGTTCCCGTAATTCCAACAATCTCTTTGGGTGTCTTTCAAACTATCAGAGTTTAGCCTTAAAGTAAATAGGCAAGGGGATATCTGCTCCTAAAATTTATTTGTAAATTAAAGATACTATAGTATTGTACAATTGTGTTTGGTCTGGTCACCGTTGTTTCTGGAAAAGCTATGTTATGTATTTTTTATTGTTGCACAATATTTCTCTTTCTTTAGCCTAAAACATGGTTGCAATGCAAATACACGATAACAACAAAACAGAAAAAGGTAAAATCCATGTCATGGATAATGTTTTTGATATTTTCTAAATGGTGTGCAATATTTAGGATTGATAAAAGGAAAGGAAAGAATCTTTTATAATCTATGATACCAGTCATATGTTTTCTGGTCTACATATGGTGACAGCAATATGGGACTACCCCGTACTCCTTGCGGGAGGCACCTAACTATGCCACAAACGAGGCGTACATACCCTACCCCCCAGTAGGATTTGTGATAATATAAAATTTTAAATAAACAATTCCTTGTTAACATTGTATATTCCATGATTGGTAGAATAGTAATGATCAATAAAATAAGCCACAAGCAACTCAAATGTAGTTTGAGTTTTAAATGATCGATGAAATAAGTCATTTGTATAATGACTGTAAATTGTAGTTATAAATGACTGAATCAATATTTTGTTTTAATGACACTCTTCTATTCATGCATGCCTCTAGGTGATTCTATGCATTGTTTGTGGCACTTTGTTTTTGATGATTCATTTCAAATGACCTTTGATCCATCATCTGTCATCCACATTATCTCCATACCTTTCATTGTTATAAAATTTATTTCTACTTGGAAAAATTTTCATTGTCAATTCTTATAGACTACGTTTCTTGTTTTTCCTCAAGTAATATTTAAAACATAGTGTTTAATTAAGATATCTATTGAACTTCATTCATTTCAATATCCAAGGGTAGATTGAGATTATTTCAAAACTTGTGAAGATTCTAGGATATCTTCAAAACCCATATTCATTATCTCTCATTTGGTTCTTGCTAGGTACCAATTTGACTCATTATTTGATTCCTTGTGGAATTTTGTTAGGTGATTAGGATTTTTTCTCCTTCACCACCACCCAAAGTTGTCATTACCAGTTTCTTATATAATACGTTTCTTGTTTTTGGTCAGGTAGTATTTAAAATGTGCTCTTAAAGCATGAGAAAGCTAGATTCTCATTTACATTAGCAAGGCTTTTACCATATACTTAAAATGATGTTTTATAAGAAAAAGTTGATTATATTTGCCAACAAAAACCCCTTTGTAAGGTTTATTGCTTTGCTAATTTGGAAAATGTAGGAAATATTTGTTTTCCTTTTGAAAGATTATCTTTGAAAACATCATTCGTTAGGAAAATTTAAATATTTTACTTAAGCAAGTATTTAGAGATAATAATACTCTTTCAATGAAAATTTGCAAATCATATTTTCAAGAAGAGTCTTCCTCTATCTCGTAACCATGGTATATCTTATAACAACCAATTTTTGTTTCTCTCCACTTTTAAAAAATAGAATAGGTGGTAATCTTCTTGAGTAGTAAACAGTTAAAAGTTTCAAAGGCACCTATTGTTCCAGCCCATTAAAATTTATATTAGGCATTTGGAAGAATCTTCTTAATTAGAAACTAAGAGCGGAGTCTTGTAAGAATTGGGTCTTACATTTTTCATATATTGAAGCATAGGAAAATTAGTTTTAGATCTATAAGTTGTGATTCACAAGATTATGTGAATGGTCTCAAGACCCTAATTCACAATTAGAGTATTAAAGTCATTGGTTTAGGTATCATGTTGTCAAGCTACATATTATAGTTGCATATTGCATAATAGTATACTTGTTTTAAAATGGATACTAATTTTCAACTGCAAATGCATTCTAGCTTGATTTATATTGGTGATGACAAGTAACACAAAGCTAGAAATTTCAAAGCATCATTTATTTGTTGATATTATCCCATTTCCAATTATTTCTATCTATTAGTTTGTGGCCCACGTGTAATCTCAATCCAAATTTTTCAACATTTTTCTCCCATCGTCAAAAGTTATGGCTCGATTTCCATAGGCTTTCTATATTTGACTTCTTGTCTCGTCATTTTGGTTGGTTGTGTGCTTTGGTGAGAAAACTTTTTGTTTGACATTTTGGAGTCCATACCAACATGAATGCTATGATGAAATAGCATTTGAATTGACAGTTACTCAATCAGGTCATTCCAATCAGCTTAATTACTTTTTGTAACACCTCGCTAGGGAACCCAGGAGAATTTAACCTATAACAAGTAACTAAGTTCACAGAATAATTATTTTTTATAGCTTACATTCAAGATGAACAATTAAGCGGAAGCAATTACAGTGAAACACAAAACATGATTAGAAAGGTAAACTCAACAAGGATACAATTCTCAAGGGTTCCATAACATACAAATTACTCAAAAAATTAATTAAAACTTAATCACAAATATTCCAAAGTAAATAATGATTAACAAGTACAACTTCTCATAAATAATGATACCATTACATTTAATACCCTAAGGTACATCTAATGAAATGAAATTCGTTGCACAAGTCGCATGGTATGTAATTATAATCAAATAAAAAGTACAATGCATTAATCCATAAGTAACATAACTGAAATACAAATACATGATATGATAAACCGCCTAAGAAAGAGAAGAGGATATAGCCAAAGATTCTGCATATGGTACAACTGTTACAAGATCATCAAAAATGATACAAGGATGTCGAGGTCTCCAATGATAAACAGGATCACTATCACCCATCCTCATGGCACCTAAATGGTCCACTCCCATCATCTTAAGGAGATAACAACATATCCCACTCAATTTACAAACTAGTCATAAGGTAGGACTAAACAAGGGATCTAGAAAGCTCTTTATCTCAAATTACAACTCAACTAAATAGGTTAAAACCTATAAACCCATAGGCAACCAACACACATAGGAAACCTAAAATGTAAATCGTGAAGTGTCATCACATGAGTCAACTCTAGAGTTACTCGGCAGTCTCACTGGATCCCGACCCCCTAGTGACTCTATACAATATTAGTAACCTCTCATATAGAAAAGGATACTAACTGTGCAAGATGAAATCAAGCATCTTCTCCCACTACCATCCTAGCCTATACAAGCACTCAACGCATGGGTGGGGAATACAAATGTCTTATTAATTCATTTTTAAACCCCATAGTGTATTAGGTTGGCACTTATTAAGTAACTTACAATGAGTTACCCTGGCAACCACTTAGGGTCTCAACCTTCATTGCAATCCACTCCCCCTTAAACACTTAGAATGGCTACCCTAATCTCATAATAATAATCAATCTCAAAAGTATCGTACAGGAATGATAGTCAAATTTTAGTTCCACAAAAAGGCTTTAGGAACACACATTGGTCCTCAAACCAAAAGCAAATAAACACACACTCTCAAGAGCTCACCTATACTTGAGATTAGACAAACAATCGGGTAAAGACAATCGAATAGATACTGTCACAAAAGAAGCAAAAACACAACTATCTAAAGCACACCCCCAACCTCTAGTACATTTCCCTAGGAGCCAACATAGTTCCCCAGATAAACCTTAAAGAAAACTACAATAACCAGGCGAAAAGAACGCGATAATATGCAATTATAAGGAATTAAAATATTTAATCACAGTTTAGTAATTCCTTTTTATTTAATAATTAATGTTATATAAAACAAAATAGTAATTAATAACAAATTAATTAATATTATAAATAAGTTTAATTATTAAATACAAATCTTAAATCTAACACTCATTTAATACTAATTAATATTATTTTAATTAAAATTAATATTAAATGAATAAACATATAACTTTTCATTAAATAAGTTAAAACATTATTAAAAAAAATTTCAATAAAATAATTAAAAATTCTATTTTTATTATATTAAAAATTAAATCATATTAAATAAAATAAAAGCATAACATTTGGGGGGGACGTACCCCGCACCCCAATTCCAAGGTAGGCGGGCCCCCCTTTAGGCTGTCGTAGGTAGCTCGGTTGCTACCAACAACCTAGTTGTCGTGTGCAGCAGCAGCTGCCATGGCAGCTATCTATCAGAGTGGGGATTGGGACCCCCGCCCCAATTTAATTTATAATATATATTTTTTTTAAATATAGAACTCAGTTCTGTAAAAAAAAATGACATATAATTTTTTTTATAAATATAGTTTTTTTTTTAAAACTAAAATGTAATGATAACCATAAATTCTCTTTTTTTATGGGAAAAATTTACTAAAGAACTACGTTCTTATTTTCTTTAAACACTAATGGGTTTATTTTTTTGAGTTTGATTGTGCATTTAAATTAGTTTTAAGGAATATCTCAAGAACACCTAATTTAATTTCTAAGAATAACTCATTTTTCCAAAAATCATAGATCTGGGTTATCTAATCCATTTTCTACTATTCTAAATCCACAAATATAGTCTTAAGCTATCCTAGAACATACAGAACAAGTTCCAGATCTATCCTATCAACCAAAACTAGATTTTAAGCAAAAATGCAATTTTTTTAATAAAATATTTATTTTAAAATATAGACACACAATTTCATATCTAGGATCCAACCTCAAATTCTTCACAAATCTGAAACCATTGATCCAATAGCAAACAAGAAAGCTTTCTAAATTGCTCCTCAGCTTTCAAAAATTCCTTCTTGTCAAAATCCTGAGCTTAAATCTCTCAAACCTGTCTGTTCTTGAAAATGAACTAAAATTTTCCTAAAATAGAAAAAAACACTTAACCTAGGGTTTCTAAACTTGCCCCAAGGTTCAAAAGTAACTCCAGTTGACTTTTGAGTCAAAAGATTTGATTCACAAAATTCCATTTTTATCCTCAAAAAAATCAACTTTATTTCAATTTAGGATTTAATAATTGCTAAAATCCCTTAATAGTAAAAGTTAAGAATTTAATTAAATATTTTAATAACAAAAGTATTTTAATTAATTAAAATCCCTCTTGTTTATTATTTCTATAATTAACAGTATTTAATAATTATACCATAAATAACATAATAAACCAAATTCTATCTTAACATGAATATAACCTCAAACCACAAATACAAACTTGAAAACCCGACTAAGACAAATAAGAAAAACTCAAACACAAGGAAAGGTTCTCGAATTCACATCACCTTGACGGATTCGAAGGGTAACAACATAGAATATTGTTCACTATTTCAGGACAATAAGTGGTTTTAGTTGGGGTTTTGGACCTGTTCGTTATCTCCCCCCTCTTACCATCGATATGTTGTGATAGGGCACGCTCACTCCTGCCAATTCAAGAAAGATGATACCCAATACCTACAATCCCATCATCAAAAAAATAAACATTCACATACATATAATATGCAACAAGCAATGGTTGAGAACGGTAGATTGTGTGGGTCTCATAGGTAAGTAACTATGACGCCACCTCATACCATAAAAATCACATTATACAAAAAGTAAAAGAATACATATGATCCATGTGCATAAATATAGTGTCAGTATTTGATGACATGTAACTAATTGAATGTTTGAAGATGTTAAGTTGATCACCAAAATGCAGAAGGATAATGCAAGACATTAAATCAGTTAATTTATTGTATTGTCATTGATCTCAACTTGATATAATCTAATCGGTTATAATCAAAGTGTTTAAGACGTCAAAGAATCAAAGAGATAAAGATTATGCTTTCAGTAATGCATAGAAGACAAGAATTCATAATATGACTTCAAACATCAACGGTCAATGGAACACCAATGGACAGAGATCACTGAAAGTCAAGTCATGCAATGATGCCCGAGCAAGAACACCGACAAGTAGAATCACAAGCATAATCGACAACCAGAAACATAGTGTAAATCGACAGAGAAGCCCGAGGATAACTGGAGTGTTGACCGAAGCTATCAAAGAGTTAAACACTAAAATCAACTTGAGTTCAGAAATGACAAAATATCTAGCTGGAAGAGCTAAATATAGACTTAACTAGTAGTTATCTTTGTTTTCATCGACAGGATAAAGCCAAAGATAAGTAAGGGATTTAAAGTTTTTTGTCCTATTGGAAAGAAGATCTTAGGGAGATAAAACAGGAGTTTTGATTTAAGTCTAATTGGAAATAATTATGGATCACGCCAAGATCAAGAAAATCAAGAACCTAACAATGGTGATATCATGTCTATAAAGAGAAAACTCAATTCATTATGAATTGTGGTGGGTAAATAAATGAAAAGAGGATGCTTAAGAGAAACTGGTGAAGAGAAACTTCATACAGTCCTGATCAATCAACCTGAGAAAAGAGCTAAATTTTTCTGCAGACACCAAACAACAGATCACAACATCACCGAGTAGAATCAAAGTGGAGAAAAGGTATAAACTGAGATATATTGATCAGAATAGTTTTATGAGATTACAATAGATCTAAAAATCTACAAGTATAAGTTGTCTATGTGAAAAGATCATATTGTTTTAGTTTAACCATTGATTTAGAAAGTCTCCTAACCGAGCAAGATTTAAAGATCCTTTCTATATTGAGATATATCCCAAGGAGTATCAAACATTTCGATCATTAATATAGCATGAGATGCCAGATACCTATTGACAGGCCAAGTGAGTGTTTGATCAAGGATGGTAACATAGAGATGCTCGATATCAAGTGGTAGACTAAAATTTTAAATCCTCTAACAAGGTCACACCTAACAGTGTGTTTGTAACCTTTAACAAGGTTCGCTCTTCACCGAGCTCACTTCAGAAGAGTGCAAATTTTGGGTTACCGGCCCCAAGTGATTTTTCTCTTAACATGGTTTCCACGTTAAAAATCCATGTGTCAATGTGTTTATGAGGCATTACTTTAGCATTTTGCATTACACATAACTTAACTGGATTGATCGGTTAACTGTAGGTAATTTACTGTCTTTCGATAAATTAACAGACTTCTATTCGGTAAACATATAGTAGAAAGTTTTACAAAGCATTCCGAGCACTAGTAATTTGATAAAAGTATTTGTAGGCATTCATCTTATAGGACTGAAGATAACTAGAGGCTTAATATTGTGGTACTAAGTTTTGGGTTGATTATTGGAATATTTTTGAGGCCACTAATCCCCCCCCCCCCCGCCTTTTCAGTTATTACTAACAATTGGTATCAGAGCTTGTGTGCTTAGAAAGGGAGTTTAACAACTCAAGCAAAAGATCACAAGATGAATAGATGAGATGTGCCCAAGTTGAATACAGACAACTTTGCATCATGGAAAAGAAGAATAAGACTCCACCTATCAAGTATTAGAAATGATATCGTTCAATACTTGGATACTGAATATGTGTTTCCTAAAGGACCTCACAGTCTTGAGCAATTAAGAGTAAAGCATGAGCATAACTGCAGGATGATAGAACTTGCATCATCACT
Organism: Thuja plicata; assembly: GCA_018584345.1. Lineage (NCBI taxonomy): Eukaryota > Viridiplantae > Streptophyta > Pinopsida > Cupressales > Cupressaceae > Thuja > Thuja plicata. The sequence goes on from MU225420.1 coordinate 2,390,539, forward strand.
CTCCAATGTTGAGTTTGAAGATGTCAAAACCTGCACCTCTGCAAAGCAAATGTGGGATAAGTTGAAGCTTGTACATGGAGGAGATGCCAATGTACTAAGAGCAAAGGAAGAAAGCCTAAGAGGGAGGTTTAATGAACTAAGGATGAAAGAAGGAGAAAACATTACGCATTATAGATGCAGAATCAAAGAGGTAGTAAATGTTATCTAAGGAGTTGGAGGTGTACTTGAAGAGGAGACAGTGGTAAGTAAAATCTTAAGAAGCTTATTGCCTTTATATGCTATTAGAGTTTTTGCTATTCAATAAATGAGACCAGTTGCAAACAATATAGTTATTGTAGAATAATTTCATTTGAGATTAACAACTTTGATAATAGTGTCTTACCATATATGCAATCTGCATTCAAATCTTCTTTAAAGATAAGTAACTTAGGTCATAGACATGTTGTTAGAAATTATAGTGACAGTGATAATGAGGATCAAGGACTTGATGAGATTGAAACACTTATGGACAGAAGATTGTAGAGAGGCAAAGGTAGATACAAAGGTAAATTACCACTTGTATGTTTCAATTGTAAAGAAGTTGGAGACTTTTCTGCAAGATGCCCAAACCGAAGAAAAGATGACAGAGGTAATGACAGATCATATGAGAAGAAGTTTGATAAAGGTGATAATAGAGATTACCGGAGAAATCGACAATCTAACAAGAGAGATACCTGAGACTACAAGGACAAAGGGAAGAAATGTTGTTACCTAGATGAGAAAAGAACTGATGACATTGACATCGAATCAGAAGAAGACATCAAGATGGTATTTGTAGCTATGAAAGATGATTCAGATGAAGATGAAGAAAGGTATGTAGAAATTGTACTCATATCTAAAGTTAGTAAAAATGATGTTTGGATCATAGATAATGGCTGCACTCACCATATGACCGGTGATAAACAAAATTTTGAGACTTTTGAATACTATAATGGTGGTTCAGTGAGAATGGGAAATGATACACCTTCTCCAGTTGAAGGTAAAGGAACCATAATGTTGAATAACCTGATAAAATGTGAAAATGGCTATTAGGTAAAAGGACTAAATTATAATTTTTTAAGTGTTTCATAGCTGAACAATTCAGGTCACCGAGTAGCATTTGAAAATAAGAAGGAAAAGATCTACAATGAATCAGGAAGGTTGATTGGTACCGGTGAGCAGACAAAAGGTAACCTTTTCTATCTTGATGATACTAACACCACATGTTTAATGGATAGAAACGAAGACATATGGTTGTGGCACAAAAGATTGTGTCATGTGAACTTTGACAACGTGATAAAGATAAGAAACAAAAAGAATGTTAGAGGCTTACCGAGCATGACTAATCCCCAGCATATCATGTGCAAGAATTGTCAAAAAGGTAAGATGACAAAGTCTAGTTTCAAGACTAAAACTCATACATCTACTGCAATTCTAGAATTAGTCCAGATAGATCTATGTGGACCCATGAGAACAAAGAGCTACTATGGAGATAGGTACTTTATTCAAGCTTTGTTGATGATTTTTCTAGAATGATGACAATCATGTTCTTAAAAGATAAATCAGAAGTATTTAAGATTTTTAAATGGTATAAAGCAATGGTAGAAAAACAAAGTGAAAAGAAATTGAAATGCTTAAGGTCAGATAGAGGAGGGGAATTTACTTCATAAGAATTCACTGACTATTGCAATGAGCATGGAATTAAAAGACAGGTTTCTGCACCGAGAACACCACAACAAAATGGAATTGCTAAAAGGGGAAACATATCAATTGTTGACTGTGCAAGAACATTGATGATTGAGAAAAGAATCACTCAAACTTTTTGGAGGGAAGTTGTCAGTACTTCTATCTACACACTAAACAAAGTACAATTGAAGGACACAAAGAAGACACCATATGAGCTTTGGTATGGTCATACAACCAATGTAAGTTACTTCAGAATCTTTGGTAGTCAATGTTATATATTGAAGGATGATAGAAATGGAAATCTTGACTGCAAAAGTGATGAAGGTATCTTTATAGGGTATTCAACCAAAATAAAGGCTTATAAATGTATTAACAATTCATCTAACAAAATTAATTAAATTGCAAATGTGAAAATAGATGAATTTGCAGAAAAGAATGATGAGGAAAGCAAAAAGGAACTGGAGGACTACAACAGGTTTGTTTATACAGAACCTGACACTCTACCTGAGAAATGGTGTGTATCTCCTGAGCATCAGAACATTGCACCTGAGCATCAGGATGCAATTACCGATAATCAAGATAATCCTCAAGATGAGGTTTCGAACAATGGATATGAGAACGAAGGTTAAGAAGATGATCAGAATGATGAACGCTGAGCTGAACTGAAACTTGCCAAGTATGTCAGAAGAAATCATCCTCAGAATCAAATCATAGGAGACAAAAAGGCTGGAACAAGAACCAGAAGCATGTCACTTAACACCGGATGTTTACTTTGTTATTTTGAGCCTAAATTTGTTAACAAAGCACTTGAGAATGAAGAATGGGTCAATGTTATGAATGAGGAAGTAGAACAGATTGAGAAGAATAATACATGGACACTAGTACCAAGACCAAATGAAAAGAATGTCATCAGTATTAAATGGATATTCAGAAACAAGCTGAATGAGAATGGAGAAGTCACTAGAAACAAAGCAAGATTAGTATGCAAAGGATAAGCACAAGAAGAAGGTATTGATTATGGAGAAACATTTGTACCCGTTGCTAGAATAGAAAGAGTTAGAATCTTACTTTCTTATGCTGCATTTAAAGGATTCAAGGTATACCAAATGGATGTCAAATCTACATTCCTCAATGGAATATTAGAAGAGGAGGTATACATTGAACAACTAGAAGGGTTTGTTGATCAAGATAAGAGAAACATGGTATGTAGACTACATAAAGCCTTGTGTGGATTGAAACAAGCACCAAGAGCTTGGTATGAAAGATTTCACTCATATCTCATTAGCATAAAATTTGTGAGAACATGTGAAAATAGCAATCTATACTTAAAAGAAGATATCGATGGTAATATTCTGATTGCTGAAATTTTTGTTGATGATATCATTTTTGGGGGAAATGAATTGTTATGCAAATCCTTTGCTAATGAAATGAGCAAGGAATTTGAAATGTCTATGTTTGGGGAGATCAAATTCTTTCTTGGTCTATAGATTCTTCAACAAGATGTAGGCATACACATCACTTATTCCAAATACATCAAGGAAGTGTTGAAGATATTCAAGATGGAAGATTCCAAACCATTTGGAACACCTATGGCTACCAGATGTAAGCTGACAAGAGAAGACAAATCTAATGAGGTAAATTAGACCTTATATAGATCAATGATTAGCAAACTAATGTATGTTGTTCACACCAGACAAGATATAGCACACGCAGTTGGAATAGTTGCAAGATTATCTGCTGATCCCCAAGAATCACATATGACTGCTGTCAAGAGAATTCTAAGATATTTGAAGAACACCGAGGAATATGGCTTATGGTACAAAAGAGAAGGAAAATTTGAGCTACAAGTCTATACAGATACTGATTGGGCTAAAAACATTAATGACTGAAAGAGCACAACTGGAGGAGCATTCTTCATGGGTGACAAACTTGTCACATAGATAAGAAAGAAGCAAGGATGCATCTCTCAGTCAACTGCAGAAGAAGAGTATGTGGTTGTGGCTGCAAATTGCTCCAATATTACATGGGTCAAACAATTGCTGGAATGTATGAATATGAAGATTCTTGAACCATTAATTATCTACTATAATAATACCAATGCAATAAACATTTCTAAGAATCCAATCATGCATGCTAAGACTAAGCATATTGCTATCAAGTATCACTATCTAGGAAAACAAGTGCAAGCTAAGGAAGTGACACTGGAATATGTTCAATCAAAGGAACAATTAGCTAACATATTCACAAAGCCATTACCAAAGGATACATTTGAGTATCTGAGACAGAGACTAGGGGTCCAACCCTTGTCTATTGCTTAGTAAGATGATTAGGAGGATGCATCAACCTAAATCAAATCTGAAGATCAGTCATGTTGATGCAAATATTGCTTGATGGATAGCAAAAGATATACCTATACATAGAAAGGTACAAATTTGCACCGAAAAATAGAACATTGTATTGCTGATGGATAGGGAAATTCAAGGAATATATTATATAAAGGGATGGAACATGATATAGATGATTATTTATTTTTGCATTATTGTCAAAGGTAGAGATGATCTCATTATCATACAAAGGGAGAGATGATTCCATTATCATCTAAAAGGATAGATGATCATAAAGGGAGAGATGATGTCATTAACATAAAGAAAGGGATATGATAAAGGGAGAAATTATATCATTATCCATGAAGAGAAGTTCCTGAGAATCAAAAGGAAGAGTTAATCAATATTCTAAGGGAGAGAAATTGATTACATATGAAATATCCATCTAAGGGAGAGAAGTAAAAAGGGGAGAGAATTTAGATAAAGAGAAAGATTGTTGTCAAAGGAAAAAGAGATTATCAAGAAGAGGAACAGTCAAGGAAGAGCACATATCAAAACAGAGCCATCAGATGATACATCTATCTAGAGAAGGGATTAAAGATTGAAGACAGTCATTCTGCATGAACCAAATCCAAGCTATTTTTGAGCTAACCGAGAGCCAAACATTTGTAATAGTTACATTAGGAAAGCTTGATGAAAATTTATATTTCATATTGTATTAGTGATAGTATAGTATGATAATGTAGTATGTTTCCATAAATGCCAAAGGGAGAGATTGATGACATGTAACTGATTGAATATTTGAAGATGTTAAGTTGATCACCGAAATGCAAAAGGATAATGCAAGACATTAAATTAGTTAATGGATTGTATTGTCATTGATGTCAACTTTATATAATCTAATTGGTTATAATCAAAGTGTCAAAGACTTCAGAGAATCAAAGAGATAAAGATTATGCTTTCAGTAATGCATAGGAGACAAGAATTCACAATATGACTTCAAACACCGACGGTTAGTGGAAAACCAACGGACAGAGATCACCAAAAGTCAAGTCACAGTTATGCCCAAGCAAGAACACCGACGAGCAGAATCATAAGCATAACTAATGGCCAGAAACATAGTGTAAACCAACGGAGAAGCCCGAGGAGAACTAGAGTGTTAACCAAATCTATCAAAGAGTTAAAGACCAAAATTAACTTGAGTTCATAAACGACCAAATATCTAGCTAGCAGAGATAAATATAGACTTAAATGGTAATTATCTTTATTTTCATCAACAAGATAAAGCCAGAGATAAGTAAGGGATTTAAAGTTGTTTTTGTCTAGTTGGCAAGAAGATCTTAGGGAGATAAAATAGGAGTTTTTCTTTAATTCTAATTGGCGCGAATTGTGGATCCACTAATACATTTGGGGTGAAATTGTGATGGCGGGCAAATGTTATGTGTTTTTGTCTTTTTTTTTCAATTATAACCTGACAACGTCACAATTGCGACGTTAACAGGATATAAGAAAAAGAAAAAGAAAACGTTGGTCATTTCTATGTTCAATAGCGCTGAGAGGGATTTTTATAGCATTTCATTTAGTTTGTTTCCTTCGACACAAGTTTATTCTCTAACATAGAGTACTCTATCTATTTAATTTAGGGCTTCTGACAACTAATGGTTCTCTGTGAAATACGACACTGGTACTAACAACTTCTACCTCTGTGAATGGTCACAGGAGTATAACCCGAGTTGATCAGGCTAGGGTCGACTCAACTGGAGGCACTCGGCATAGGAGGTGAGACTGTTGATTTTTTTCACAGTTCTCTATTTTGCTGTTTGTTACTGTCTTTTTCTACGGTTCCATTTCCCACTACTAACATTACTTAAACTGCATATAGTTTCACACCCATTTTTAGGGCTTTAACTAAGAAGCATTTCAATCCCTTCTATAACACCGGGCATCAGTTTTATTTGACTCTACTACCCTAACTTGTCTTCGATCCATCAGGTTGAGATATCCCATGGCGGAAGCACAAGTTATGGCTGGAATTTCATTGTAACCGAGAACACTGGTTCTATTCCAGTTTCTCTGAGATTTCCCTTTGAAAAATTTAAATACAACTTCAACAAAATTTAAATCTCAAATCAAACTTTACAAAAACAACTGTTGGTCGGGTCTAATTCATCCCACGACCGTAAATACAAAAAGACAGATGTAAACGCTCACAAATTATAGTACTGTCTATCAATAAGTGCAAATATTCATAAATTTGAGAATGATATAAGTGTTGTTTACATTAAATTATTTCAAATGAAGTTTGTCACTGTTGCAGCTTGGCAGCCGTTCAACCTTTCAAAATAGAATGTGCCAACATACCCAAAGTTATAGACTTTTATTCTTTGTTTGCTTCACCAGCCACTGTGCCAATCCCGCGATTGGACAGGGTACATAAAGATGTTACCTCAGCTGTGTAATCGGTTCACAGTTACAACAAAAAATGGTAACTGTTCGAACCAATAGCATCTAGAAAAATGAAACAACTATAGCTAGAAGAGGTAATAACATCTTTTCTAAAGTAACAAAAGCGGTAACAGGAAAACACCACTGACCCTGTTTACCGAAAACAACCTATTATGAATATATATGAAATTAAGTGTGACTATCATACATATTACAGTCTATATTAATATTACTATTAAATTCTTCTTAAGAATATTATCAGACTTCATAAATAACAATTCTGATCTTATCTCACTCATGGTGATGTTACTAGATGCTTTTGATTCCTTCCCTTTATATCTCTCAATGTGAAAAAGAGGTCACACCTCTTCATCATGTATGCCCTTTGGCAAGAGACACACCCTTTCACTATTAG
>MU225420.1:2425263-2439158 GCA_018584345.1 Thuja plicata
ATATATATATAATTTGGTCATTCAATGACCAAAACTAGATCTATACAATATCTCGATATATCTATGACTGTGGTGGATCATCAAAATTTAGCTTCTTCGTAGCAACACTTGGTTCACTAAGTCTCTGCACAAAAACAATTCAAATGTTAAGCCATATATATTATCTCTAAATAATATCAAAATACATAAATATTGGGTTGTAATTTTCATACTGAAGCCTCAGCTGGATCTCTTATGCTTGGGCTGACTGATAAACAAAATGGGCTCCATAGTCGGCGAGAGGGACTCCTATAAAAATGGCCAGGAAAAGGAATGACGGGTAGTGGTGAAAGGTCCTACAAAGAAAAAATAATAAAAAATACATGTTATAAATAAGAAATAGTAAAAAATAAAAAATGCATGGACAGAAAAGAAAATGCATACCGAAACTAGATCTCCTATGCCAGGCAAGGGATCCATAGGAAGTGGAGAAGGGTTCGCCTCATCTGAGGTAGCTATGACCAATTCCTGTATGAAAAGTCGTAGAAAATGACATACTAATATAGGAACATGATTTATAAAATATTTTGAACAAACAAGAATGCAATTGAAAGTAAATATGAAAACATGTTACCTCCTCCCTCTCCTAAACATCAGCAATGTCTGGGGCATTCATTAGTTCAGTGAAACCCAATTGATTCTACATGTATACAATAAACAAGTCAAGTGCATTCATCAATATAGACTACATTGAAATGTTCATAATATATTTAAAAAAATATACCTAAATTGGACTTAATTACCTTTTTCCTTTCAATGTCCTCGATGGTTTCTTCCTGTTTCCTAATGACCTCGAGCTTGATGGGGTAGGCTAACAAAAACAAAATTAACATAAGAGAAATAATATGATACCGCACGCTTTCCATTAAAACTATAAACAAGAGGTGTGCGAAAAATGATACCACATAGCTCTCTAAGCCAAAGTCAATGGCAGAAAGGGTGACATCCTCAATCTCAAAAATCTAAGCCCCTAACAAGCCCTATAAAACACCAAATAAATATATAAGCAATAGTTTACAATGAAGATTATGATTCACTTGAATTCCACAAATGATTATGCTCCACAACTCTATTATCAAAAGTTTATAATCAAATTTTATGAACCATTATTACAATATAAAATTTTGAACTCTTCTTTCACACACAAGTCTATTCTTTAATAAATTTGTAGGCACAGTTAGAGAAGGATGGTTCAGATTGTATTCGTGGGGGTCAAAGTTTAGGACTAAGAGTGCCAAAAGTCATAGGTTGCCCATGTTGGCAATTTAGGCCTAGTAAGGCTTGTAAGGGGATATAAGAGTTTTTAGGAGTTTGATAGGGTTATGAACCCTTAGAAAGGTTAATAAAATGTTGTGGAAGACTAAATGGTTGTAAGTTGTCGAAGTTGACACTTTAGTGTCAACTAGACAATAAATCTCAACAAATTTTAAAATGTAACTAATCTATAACAGTCATGTAACTGACTGTTACGGTTAGGAAAGGAGATAACTAGCCTTGTAAGGTTTTGTAGAGAAAGTGTAGGTGTGAGGAGTTAGTGTGTGGAGATGGTGGAGTATTGACAAGAAATGTAGAAGTTTTTAATCAATAAAACAAAACTATTTTCTGCAAATTCCTACACTATTTCATGAGTACAGTCTGAACAGTGAGTTGAAATGGTAGTATGAAGTGTGATCTTAGTGTAGGAATGATATAGGACATTGCATTCATTGTGTTTTCACTTTCCCTTGCATTATTTTTATCATTCATCGTGTTTAGTTGAAGAATATTGGACTAATGTCTTCAAACCAGTGACTGGTTAAACACAATCAACATTTCCTTGTTTTGAAGATTCAAAATGTTGAATCTCTCCCACCCTCTGTAGTCACTATGATTGGTGGAAGAGAGTGAAGATGTAACATATTTCTTTTTCCATACTTATCTTATGCAGGAGATGGAAGAATGTGTTTGAAGAACCAAGAATGGTTGTGGTTGCTGATAGAGAACATGCCTTGATTTGACACCAGTCAGTTATAAGGTGGATTGCTTCAAGGATGAAGGGGTTTTGTGATGGATTCTACATGTAGGTGTCTATAGTGAAGTGTGTATGCAGTTGGTTTCGGCTGGAGTGGATTGGAGAGGTCCTTTTGATCAGACCCTAGGTGTGTGATCCTAGAAGTGAGGGTTTAGTGGCTAAGGCCAGAGATAAAGGATAGAGCCTTGGAGAGTTGAAAATATGTTGTTTCCTAACCCCTAGAAGGATTGTTTCAGCCTTTGGAGTCATGAGAGTAAGTGGAGTTAGGGGTTGCTTTGTAAATGAGAAGAATTAGGCTTAGTTTGGAGGTTACATGAGTATTGGATCTTGGGTATGGTCCAAAGGAGTATATACTAAATCTTGGGGAGGATTTAAAGATCCCAAAGGGGTATCTGAATCATGTTTTATTTTCCTTAGTTATTTTGGGATTATTGGAGAAAAGGACAAAACAGTGACTAGTGTGGGCTACTAGCTTTAAGGGTTGAATGTGAGAGTTGGGTAAGGGATTGGTTATCCAGACTTAATGGGTTGATGGAAAATGGTAGATAGGCCATAAGGATATTATTTATGGAGTTGAAATGAAGGTTGAAGTCGTGCATGAAGATATGGTGTTTCGGAAGCACTAGGAGCACTTGGGGTAGCCTAGAAGGTGAGTCCTTGAGGGGGTTTTGGAAGTGAGAAGTTGTTACAAATAGGAGATGGATTGTTGTTAGACATGATCAATGAGGTCACCAACCACCACCTCTACATCATATATGTTGGGAGTCTTCAGAAGGCCATGGAGGTGTAATGAAGGATTAAGGATAATCACAATCAATGAACAATCAAAGTTTTTATTCATTATTTTGAACAAGAAATAAGAATAAAAGAATGATGGTTCTGAATGATGTTCAAGTTTGATTCAGAAGCTAATAAGTGATTGGTTAGGGTATGAGTCTATGTATGAGTTCAGCATTGGTTGAATTGAGTCCAAGGATGGAGGGCGGGAGTTCAAATCAATTTGAGTCATGATGGCTAAACAAGGAAGTGAATTCCTTGAGTTGAATTACATTAGAAAAAATTCTTTGACCATAAAGCAGTAGAAAAAAAACATACACTAAGTTACCACCATACAAATTATTAAGATATGATATTTTCAAAATAACGTAGTATTCTATTCTAGGAATATTTATAAAACATTACCTCAGGTGTTTGAGTTACCCATCTACATGTACTATAACGAGCACTCCTTGATGTGCTTGTACCACCAACTACACTCTGCAATGCATATTATTCATGTATCAATTTAGGTTCTTCTATACATAAAATTTTATTTACTTTTAACAGATTTAGGTAATAATTAGAATAACATGTCAAAACACAAATTTAAACAAACCTGTGTCGGCTCTGAATGATACACCATTGATAATATATCATCTGTGAGGGCCACATCCTCACTAGTGGATGCCTAACATCTTTTGCTGCAATGTACACATGAATAGGATGTTGAATCATCCACACTCACCTGGCTATCTACCCCATCACATATACCATTACAACTGATGCAGATATGCTCAATGAGTTGGGTTGACCCTGCAAATGTATCTGCTGATAATGGAGCTTGCACAGGATGAGATGATCCTAATGGTGCATCTGATGGCGATGGATCTGGCGTGGGATGGGATGATCCTAATGGCACATCTGATAAAGATGGAGGTGGCATAGGCACTGATCCATCCTCTCCAACTAACTAAGTGTCATGCTTGATAATGACATCAGTCAATGATGCAGCTGCATGAAGAGTCTGTATATCCATAGACTCCTTCACCACTACTGGGACCACAACATGAATGAGGGGTTTTCTCGTAGTACACCTCCTCTCTTGTGGTTAGGTAATCCTATGTGCCCCAGGTCTATCCTACGCAGAGCCTCTCCCTCCACCCTGGAATTCATGAAAGTCAAAGTAATTCAGCTTCTCGCCAATGATAAACTCATAGTATAGCTTCCTAAAAAAATATAAAGGAACCTCATTACTATTACAAGGTAGTTGGTCAAATACCAAGTACCACCTATCCCAAATAGCTGATTTCATCCCCCTATGAACACACCAATGTATAGGACATCATTTTGTATTAACTTCTAGGGAATTGCTAGTATTAGGATCGATAAAAAGCTCACATGTCACATTTTTCTATACCTTTTCTTTTCACGTCCTCATAGGATAAACCATCATCATAAAATGTACGACACCTATCCCTCCATGAACCCTATTTTGTCACCTCTTGAGACACCTCATTTTCACTATTGGACATTTTTTCTAATGTAATGGTGAGGGTAGAGTGATGCTGAAGATCGGAAGCCTTCAACCTATTGACCAATATATTAATTTGTGCACTATTTTGGTTAAGGTGTTGCACGAGGTGCTCTTGTGATGCATCTACATGACCTAACGACACATGTGGAGGGTGTACAGGTGGCGATGGTTGTGGAGGAGGAGAATTTTGAGGAGGGTTTATGAGTGGAGATTGTGGTTGAGGGTTTATGGGTGGCAAGGGTTATTTAGGGTTTATAAGTGGCGATGATGGTGCTTCTATGGGGCATGGTCTTTCATTTTATTTTTGTCTTTTTGGGTTGTTTGATCAATCTGGAATAAAATTAATAAAAGAAAACAAAAAATTAATAAAATAACCTAATTTGATTACAATTGCAAAAAAATAGCAAAAAGAACAAAAACAAACAAACTTACCTTTGTTACAGGGTGCCATTGGTTGAAAATCTCAATTAAATTGTGTTTTCTTCAAAGCACAATCGGTTTTTGTTGTTGTTTACCCCCCTCCACACTTCTGCTCCACTGTTTACACATTAGAAATGGCCTAAGCCACAGGCTGTTCTATTTTTGATATGTTTCTCATAACCTGATCGAGTTATTAGAAACTCAATGAGTCTCATAACTCGATCGGGTTATGAGAAATTTCTCATAACCCGATTGAGTTTTGAGGTGCACACAATTTTTTATAATATTTTCTAGGCTTGGTTTACCAAGCCTAGAACGATTTCAAATTTTCAATAACCTGATCGGGTTATTGAAAATTTGAAATTTTTTTAAAGGTGTGTCCACTTTTTTGGTCCACAACTTGGTGTACACACACTACAGTCCCAAATACTCTCAGTTATCTAACATGATTGAGGTCTTGGATGGTTAGAATCCTTGTTTGTATGAAGGGATTACTAGGCCACATATGGTCACTTGAGTGTTGGGATCCAGAGAAGATTCCAGGACAAAACTCAAGGGTTAGACATATGTGATGACACTTCTCTATATGTGTTCTAGGTTCCTAAGTGAGCTTTGTGGTACACTTATTTGGTTCTCTTGATCTTTTGTACTTAAAACCTTGAGATCTTAATACCTTTTTATTCAGTATACCTTTTCTTTTGTATTGCTTGTTTGGTTATTTCTCATGTGTGTGGGCCTGATGTTATCTCCTCAGCACGGTGGGAGTGAACCTTTGGTTCCATGAGGTCAGGTGGTAGTGATTTTTATTACCACTAGGATCTAATGTTTATGACTTTATGTTAGGATCATCCTTGTCACAGTTGTACCTGTTGGTTGTTTTCCCAATTTTTGTCTGTTTACCTAGGTTTTATGATCTTCATGCCTTTTTCTTTCATGAAGCCAGAAGTATCTCATTTTTCTTTGTGAAATCCCTGCTGAAATTTATAGGGTTTATTATCAAAATCCATGTGAAAGTGAAAAACCTTGAAACCCTAGGCTTTGTTTTATAGGCCAAAATGAGAAAAAACCCTAAGATAATTCTTTTGCTTCTATTTTGGCATAGCCTTTTTGAAATTCACTTAAGTCATGTGTTTAAAAGCCTGGTCGCCTAGTCGCGTAGTCCAGATGGCATATTCCTTTTTTCCTCGAGACTTGGTGATTAGCTTGTGTCAAGATGTCTCTCGAAGAATTGGAATATTCCTTTAGCTTTAAGAGACTTGGTGGAGCTCTTCATATCGCGTAGTCACTGAATAAGAAAACAAGTCAGCAGTTTGTGAAAGGGCCCACAGATGAGTCGCGGTGTCGCGATAAAAGACCAGCAGTTAGTGATTTGTCATGAGACTTGGCGATTTCTTTGTGTCACGTGGTCGCTAGATTGGTCTGCAGTTAAGTAAGCAGTGCAAATTTCATGTCGCGTAGTCTCCAAAAGGGATGGCGGTTAAGGGAGACATGCGGAGACTTCACGACTAACCACATATAGTCTAAGAAATAACACAGTCGGGTTGTCGCCGGATTGAAATGCTTAGTCAGATTTTCATTCTGCGATGCAGAGATGAGTGATGAACGAGACACGTGTCCAAAGGCGAGTTGACTAATGAGCTTGTCGCGTGGTCTCCGAATGGAAAAAGACTATTCAGCGATTGAGAGACTAAGTATAAAGGTCTTTATTGTCGCGTAGTCTCCAGAGAATTTAAAGGTATGATAGATTACTGAGTGATTTAGTAGGAGCCATCAGATGTTATGATTAAGAGATCCTATGGTGGTCGCGAAGTCTCTGAATAAAAAGTCCCAAAGGAAAAGGTACTTGCAACTTAGAGATAAGGGTATGTTGTGTGGCCTCCAGATGAAATGAAGGGTAAAGTGCTTGTTGTATTGTCTCTGAAGGATTTGACACTTAACAATGGTATTCAGCGATTAAAAGACTAAGGGTAGTCATGGGGTCTCGTAAAGGAAAATAAACACTCAGCGACTGGGAGATAACCGTGAAAGCTAAAGATGACTATCAATCGCAGAGTCTCCGAATAAGATGTGAGTTAGTTTCAACATCCAGCGACTTTGATTTTTTCATGTCGTGTGATCTCCAGAAGTAACTATGGTTAACTAAGATGGGGAAAGTAACACAGTCGCTAGATCTCCAGAAGAATCAAGAGTTAAAGACTTGGTTTAGCGATAATGAGATTATACACAGTCGCGTAGTCGTTTAATATGAAATTTTGAGAAAAGGCAGCAGTGGCTGACATGACAACATGAATCATTCAGCATCCAATGACAAGCTTGAATATTGGTTACTATGTAGAAAATGTAGCTGAGATGTTTGACAGAGAGCCAATCACATAAAGACATGTCATCTCCTTTCAATTTTATAAGGTTTTTTCTAAGGTTTCAGATATATGAATTTGATTTTCTATCACACTCATGGAACTACGGCTAGGTTTTCAATTAATTCCACAGCATGCTGAATTGAAGACATAATTGATGATTTTTCAAATGATGAGCTGTGTACTTGAAATAGTTACCATAAAGAGCTGATTGAAAGTTCATTTTAACTTATCTTGCTTTCAGAATTTCAGAGTGAATAAGTGCTAGCTATTCTGAGAAGAGAGAAGAAATTAGAAAGTTGCAGAGTATTCCATTGGTTGAAAGGCTTTGAATTTCTCATAATTGTGCACAGAGGAATAAAGTGAGTCTTGGAAAGAGATTTGTTCCAATATCAGTGAAGAAAAGAGGATTCAAACATAGCAAACATGAGTAGAGCAGTTAGTATAGCTTCTACCAGTGGGAGAAGTGAAGATGTAGATGAAGAGTCAAAGGGAAAATGAAATTACTCTGATGAATTCCTCAGATTGCTTCCAGGTTCAACCTAGAATAAGAGAGAAAATGCTAATGTGCTTACAGATGACTACTGTGATATCAGATATGCTGATACTCCGGGATCAACAGGTTTTTCCCTGTTTAATTATTTTTACAAGAATTCTAATAAAGCCATCCCAGTATCAAACCCTTGGAACTATGGCTTGGCTAGGTTAATTGTTCTTGATGTTTACATAGATGTAGATTTGTTTTTAGGCCTCACCAGTCATTATGTGTCTTGTCTAAGAGAATTAAAAGGAATGATGGCACTGCCCTGCTCATCCTTAATAGGAATTCATTTATGCAAGATTTTGGCTTGTATAGCACTATGTCCACCAAAATTGATATCACTAAGCAAGAATAGAGGTATAAGTTCAAGCCTGGTATTTCTAGGGGACTACTACAGAAACACATGCTTAAGGAGATAAAAAACCATCTTTCTCTTATCTCTAGGACAACCCCATATTACTTCAAGGACCTACATTTCTACATCAAATACATCACCTATGCCCTGTGTAGAGTGCTAGGGATAGATGGGGATGCTGAGAAGATCAATCCCAGGATATTGATGATGGTGTTGGATTTACAGGAGGTGCATCCTAGCACTAGCTATGACTATATACAACATATCATAGACAAGATGCACGAGGGATTTGTAGCAACTTAGAAGAAGATGAAAGACCCTAAGGAAAAAGAACCCAAGTTCTTCCATTACTCCATCCTCATGCATCTGTTGTTACATTCTAACTTTGTGATCATGGATGTAAATAATTTGACCCCTCAGAGGTTTTATCAAGATGGACTTAATCCCATCCAGTTATGGGTAAAGATTTGGAATTATACATCCAAGGACTGTGATTATTGTGCATTCCAGAATTGGATTGTATATCCAATAGTACAGATCATGGGTATAAGCAGGACAAGGCTCCCAATTAAGGTTATGCAACTGCTAAGGCCTAATGAATACTTGGATAAATAGGAGGGAGACCATAATTGGGGAGATTTCTTCCCAGAGGAGAACTATACCATAATAAGGGTATATGGATGTATACATCCACCTCATATCTTGCCTTACCATGTACCAACAAGAGTGGCTGCCATGGAATTTATATGGAAATTATTGTTAATAGATAATGAGCACTTTGCACCGCACAGGAAGGAGACCTTAACCCCTAGACAATTCAGAATTTCCAACTTCACTATTGGCAAAGGTTCCATTGATGTAGTCAGCCAGTGGTTGGAAAGTTGTAGGATGGGGACAGCTTCTTATAGATACATTGATCCTAAAGGTTTCATGGCAGGAGTCAGGAAATTGTATACCCCCACCATCCCCAATACAAATGTTCATTGTGAATGTATTGAAGAGGATGCAACAAGGAACATTCTAGATGAGGATGAGATCAAGACAAGAAGGTCAAGGATTCAGGAATTGCTGAACCTTGAAAGAAAAATCAAAAGAAATGGGTTAGCCTTTGGAGGTTTCTACCCTGATTTGTCATATTTTGACAAAATACAAGCTATGATTGATAATTTTTATATGCTTTGTGAACAACTAGAAAATGTTCGTGATAAGAAAGGGGCCCAAGAGCCAGATTATTTAGAATCTGAGTATGATAGTGGCAGTGACAATGATTATGCCTGCCCATCCAGATATGATCAGCCCCAGCAAAATGTTGGACAGAGATACCACAGTTGCAGGGTGCAAAGGGCCACATTGTTGATTTGACAGAGGCCACACAGCCTGATGATACAGAGGAGCCTTCTGCCAAGAGGAAAAAGATGGAAGTAAGCCAGCCTTCAGTTGAGAGGCAAGAAAAGAAAAGGGATAAGGAAAGTGCCCTAGTGCCTGGAAATAGGTTATATGACCATAACCTAAGAAAGTTGATCAGACAAGGCAAGAAAAAATAGCCTGATATGGAGGAGAATGTTGAATTGCCTCTTAAGGCTTGTGTAGATGAAAGGTTGATACATCAACAACAATTTTTGAATGATGATAACTTTATCAAAACTAAGGAGTTCAAGGACTTCTTAAGATGGTATAAAAAGGAGAAAATAAGAGCTCAGTTGACTATTGATGGAGAAGAGACAATAAAAAATGAGGCCCTAGTGGCCCTGCAATCTTATAACCCAGACAGTGAGGACATATCACCTGAGGAAGCCAGGAGAATGGTATTGAGCAGTGTCATGTTGTTGGCTGAGGGTTAGGATTTGGCATCTAATTTTATAATTGATCAAATAAGGAAGCAGCCTGATCTGAAGATGGCCAGTGAGGTACAGATGGGAGATATGATCAATGGATTTGGATACAACCCACAATCTCAAGCCTTTGCAATGTGGAGCCTTTGCCCAAAGGATCAGAAGCCTCAACTGGTAAATATCCAGGAAAACATGGTAGGCAACCAAATGGCGTAGACAATGCAAAATATAGGGGATTTGGAAATACCCCAGATCATGACACACTGGGCACACTTAAATGAGGACAAGACTAAGCAGTTGACTGATAAGTGTAGCACATTGATAGAGGAGGTCAGTGCATTGGCCAAAGACCGAGAAATGTGCCATATCAAAATACACCAACAAGATCAGGCAATTAAAAGAATAGTGAAAGAATTAGAGGAAAAGCCTGAGGTGGTGTATGTGCCTCCACCACAGCCTTTGCAAATTGAAGATAAGGCAAAATCAGAATAAGTGGTTGAAAATGAGGATGTGGGAGAAAAGAGGAATGAAATTGCCTTGAGTTCATTAAGGGGAATTCTACAACATAGGATTGATGTCTTGAAGGATAAGACATATGTTATCCTTAATGCATACAATAAGTTGCCAACCCTCCATGCAGAAATAACAAGGTACCTTACCATTTTGAATCCATATTTTGTTAATTGGTCTCCCAAAGTACAATTATTTGAGAAGCTTTCCATTTTGCAGCCCCTTAAATCAAATCTACCTGGGGTGCTAACAGAGATAGGAGATGAGATAAAGAAAGTAAATGTGGCCTTTTCTTTCTTCAAAGGCAAGATGAACCAGGTTGAAGTCAAATTGAGCATGTTTGCTTCAGATTTCAAAAGATTTTTCCCTACCCTTAGAGGGGAAGATGATCAGATAAAAGCTTTGGAGGTCTGGAGGAGTGAGTTTGAAAACAAAATGCCTAGTGATGAGGAATTTATTTTGGGGATAGATTTGGACATTGAGGGATTCAATAAAATATTGGATGAAGCATTCAAGGCTAAAACTGACATTAATAAGTTTCTAGTGGATGTTAAGAGCATTACTGATGCTAGGTGGGAGAGACAGAAAACACAGGTTCAAGGCACTCAAGACTTCAACTGGCCAACTGATGATGAAGTGACAGCTTGGGAGCTGATGACTAGGCCAAAGAAGAAGAAGCTTGAAATTGAAGAAGAAATTATTGATGAAGAGTAGAGGAGAACACTTGGCGCCTGATCAATGAGCACATGAAGGTTAGCTATAAATAGAGATGAGTGTAGGTTAGCCTGTAATGGCAGTCACTCAGTCTTAATGTAACCATCAGAAGCTATCCTAAACAGTGTCAGACAAAGGTGCCAAATTCCAAAAGAGACAAAGAATATCAGATCTACATCCTCTGTTCTTGTCCTCCCACCGCTTGTGACATTCTCTTATTTTTTCTTTTTCTGTAACTTTAGGGTTAGGTTCCTCAAACCATCTGAAGCTTGTTGCATCCTAAAAATAAAAGATTCCAAGATGGTTGAGGGCCTATATATAGGTTCAAGATTGTAATTGTAGTGTGATGAAATATATAATTGAAGACAGGCTTTTAGATATTTGTCTGTTGTTTTGAGCTTTTAGCTTCTATATGTACTTGAAATAGGGTATATGAATAAAAATACAGTACAACTTTATTTTACATTGTTGTTGTCTCTTTGCTTACTGCATGCCCTCTTTTATGTTTAATTTGTAAGGCATCTTAAACATATTGGCTATCATGGTAGCTATCTAATTATTTGCAAGTTTCTTCTAAGGGAAGAATTAAACTTTGTGAGTAGTTTCAGGGAGTACTTCAATAACTAAGGATTTGATACAATAGTGTAGAAGTGACAGGATAATTTTGCAAGGCATTCTTTCTAAGTTGTATGCAGGTGTAACATATAAAATGGATGTTCATGATGGTTTGAATGTTACTAAAATGTATGTTACCTAAATGTAAAGGAGAAAATGGTGGTTTATGAGAGGGTTTAAGTTGTTAATTGTTATTTGTGTTGATTTCCTTAACCCTACTTTACACTTACTTAAATTTGATTGATTGTATATTGCAATTGTGATTGTGATTAGGAGAAGATAAGATGCTCCTTTCTTTCACCCTCAAATACACAAATAAGAGATCCAATTTTGATCAACCCAAAAGGGTAAATACACAAATGAATCCACTATTTGGAAAGAGACCAAGAAAGGGGATCTTAAATTCTGTAAATTGATTGATTAATATGATGAATGACAGTAATTGAAAAGAATAGGAGAAAGTACCAACCTTACAAAGTGGCAGATCAAAGATTGCTATTTTCTGAGATCTGTAGACTATTTCTGGAGATGCTGACAGTTGATACCAAACTGGAACAGAGAGACGGACAAAACCTAGAAATATTTTTCCATTCTGATGTCATCTTATTAAAAAGGTTGACCCTGTACCACTTTTGCTAACTCAATCTTCTCAACTCCGAAAGTGTCCCTGTTCGCATAGTCTAAAAGAAATCCAAAAAGGGTATCCAGATCTGGCCTCATATTTATAGTCCCGAACCTGCACCTGCAAGAAAAATGTTTGTTTATTAGGGGAAAGGGGTTTGCCTTGGTCAAACCCTGGTTTTGGAATTAACCTTAATATATGTAATTGAAGATTGCATAAAAAATAACAAAGCAAAACTCAAATTCACCTTGCTTGTAATGTCCTTGTGGCGGATTTGAATCCGTGGATCCACAAGTATGCTTCAAAATGTGGAATGTAGAATGGAAGGATGTCTTCAATATCTTGCTTGTAGATCTCCAACACCAAGTCTTGAATAGGTTCTTGAATTTGACAAGGGCTTTGGAAGAAGATGGATGGAGAGATCACCAAAAGGACACTTTTTGGCTTGAATCCTTCAATGGCCTCCAATGGATCTCCTTCATGAAAATGGATTCTTGAATGCTTGAGAATAGATGGATGCTTGCTTGAAATCTTTCATAATTGCTTGCTTGGACTTCACTTCATAAGGATGCTTGATTAGAAGACTTCAATTGTTTGATTGTGGTTAGAGAAAATGAGAGGAGAAGGCTCCCTTTTATATGAAACTAGGGAGCAATATTCTAAGGAGGCCTACATAGGATAATCAAATCATCATTTAAGCCTTTACCCCTAGGAGAGGACCTATATTAAATATAATTTAGGAATCAACCAATTTGGAACCCAAAACAGCTGACCCGGAAGCGGGAATAAACTTTTTGTGAAGACCAACATCCCGTAAACCAAAAGTTCCTGGGATTTGGACCCTGGGACAGGGTCGATATCAGCCCTATCCTAGGATAAGGCTGAGGTCGACCCTGTCCTAGGGAAAGGTCAAGGTCAACCCTATCCTAGGAGGTCAACCCTGTCCCCAGATCCAAGGATCACAGGTCAGAGACCCAGAATGCAGAATTCAGGTCAAGAAATGGAGGTTAGAAAGGCAGGTCAAGGGGGGGAAGCCATGTCAAGATCAGGAACCCATTCAAAGGCACTTGTCATGACCCCAAACCACTCACTCAGAAGGCTAAACCAGTCTCCTATGGAAGTGCTTCCATTTTATGACTATACATTTAGCCCCCACTTTAGCAAGAGTATGAGTTCAACACAAACTCTTGGTAAAGGAGAACATACAGAAAAGACAATATTATTAAAATCAAAAGGGATAAAGAAACCCTCAAGCCCCCAAGGGACTCGAGTCCTTATCATCCTTAAGATCCTAATAAGAGAGACATCACTTAGTTAAGAAAGGAGAAAAAGAATGTGATTATCTCGCCCAATGAGAACTTATGTCCCATTGTGAACCACACAAAGGTGTAACTGGAAAGATGGAGTTGAACCACCTAATGAATGTGGCTACTCACTAGTCAACCCATCAAGGAGATCTATTCTTAAAGGGATCAAAGTATTTGTAAATTGAAAACTGGCAGGATCAAGAGATCCGTGTAAATTTAAACTGGAGGGATCAAGAGATCCTAAAAAAAAATGTAAAAATATGTCCATGCTTTAAGGAT
>MU225420.1:2442353-2459660 GCA_018584345.1 Thuja plicata
GTAAAGGGCA
Organism: Thuja plicata; assembly: GCA_018584345.1. Taxonomy (NCBI): domain Eukaryota; kingdom Viridiplantae; phylum Streptophyta; class Pinopsida; order Cupressales; family Cupressaceae; genus Thuja; species Thuja plicata. The sequence goes on from MU225420.1 coordinate 2,442,364, forward strand.
CACTATGATATGAAGGTTGTGAGGGAGGTAAAGATACCGGTGGAGCACTCACAGGAATAGGTGCACTTGGGATAGAAGTTGTTATTAAAGGAGTATAAGTAGGGATACTAGGTAGAGGAATAGAAGAAGGTCCTACACTAGTGACAATAGGTCTGAATCCTAAATCTTGAGCCTCTTGAGCTAAAGGTTTAACATTCAAATTTACAAGGTGAGTAATACTACGCAAGAAATTAATACCTTGATCATTATCACGGAGAACTTTTTAAGAGCCTCTATAGATTGGATGAAATCTTGATTATGGTTTTCTTGGATAAGCCAATTACCCATTTTATCAAGTTCGGTTGAAAGGTTTTGCACTTGCTCAGGAGGAACTCTTAAAGCATCATCCTCATCATGTGATGAGTGAGAAGAGTTATGCTCCATAGAAGGATTGGAATCATGAGTTATCAAGTTGTCATATGGGATCCTAAGGAAAGGAGTGGAAGACTCGGGATCAAAGGAACCCATAAGTCTACAGCTTCTTCTAACCGGGATACTATAAGTAGGACTAGATGTAGTAAAGCTCATACACCAATACAATGCAAATGAACTAATACAAAATTTAAGATCTATTTAACTGAAATGTAATTTGAAAGAATCATGCAAAATCTAACATATAAAATGCAAATCTAACACCAAAACGAAAGAGTTGTCTATCGTGGGTTCACCAAAATGTAACATATAAAATAGATGTTGATGATGGTTTGAATGTTACTAAAATGTATGTTACCTAAATGTAAAGGAGAAAATTATGGTTTATGAGAGGGTTTAAGTTGTTAATTGTTATTTGTGTTGATTTCCTTAACCCTACTTTACACTTACTTGAATTTGATTGATTGTATATTGCAATTGTGATTGTGATCAGGGGAAGATAAGATGCTCCTTTCTCTCACCTTCAAATACACAAATAAGAGATCCAATTTTGATCAACCCCAAAGGGTAAATACACAAATGAATTCACTATTTGGAAAGAGACTAAGAAAGGGGATCTTAAATTCTATAAATTGATTGATTAATATGATGAGTGATAGTAATTGAAAAGAATAGGAGAAAGTACCAACCTTACAAAGTGGCAGATCAAAGATTGCTATTTTCTGAGATCTGTAAACTGTTTCTGGAGATGGTGACAGTTGATACCAAACCGGAACAGAGAGACGGACAAAACCCATAAATATTTTTCCGTTCCGATGTCGTCTTATGAAAAAGGTTGACCCTGTACCACTTTTGCCAACTCAATCTGCTCAACTCTGAAAGTGTCCTTGTTCGTACAGTCCAAAAGAAATCCGAAAAGGGTATCCAGATCTGGCCTCAGATTTACAGTCCCGAACCTGCACCTACAAGAAAAATGTTTGTTTGTTGGGGGAAAGGGATTTGCCTTGGTCAAACCCCAGTTTTGTAATTAACCTTAATATATGTAATTGATGATTGCATAAAAAATAACAAAGCAAAACTCAAATTCACCTTGCTTGTAATGTCCTTGTGGTGGATTTGAATCCATGGATCCACAAGTATGCTTCAAAAAATGGAATGTAGAATGGAAGGATGTCTTCAATCTCTTGCTTGTAGATCTCCAACACCAAGTCTTGAATAGGTTCTTGAACTTAACAAGGGCTTTGGAAGAAGATGGATGGAGAGATGACCAAAATGGCACTTTTTGGCTTGAATCCTTCAATGGCCTCCAATGGATCTCCTTCATGAAAATGGATGCTTGAATGCTTGAGAATAGATGGATGCTTGCTTGAAATCTTTCTTAATTGCTTCTTGGACTTCACTTCATAAGGATGCTTGATTAGAAGACTTCAATTGCTTGATCGTGGTTAGAGAAAATGAGAGGAGAAGGCTCCCTTTTATATGAAACTAGGTCACAATCTTCTAAGGAGGCCTACTTAGGGTAATTAAATCATCATTTAAGCCTTTACTCCTAGGAGAGGACCTATATTAAATATAATTTAGGAATCAACCAATTTGAAACCCGAAACAGCCGACCCGGAAGCAGGAATAAACTTTTTGTGAAGACCGACATCCCGAAAACCAAAAGTTGCCAGGATTTGGACCCTGGGATAGGGTCGAGGTCAGCCCTATCCTAGGACAGGGCCGAGGTTGACCCTGTCCTAGGGCAGGGTCAAGGTCGACCCTATCTTAGGAGGTCTACCCTGTCCCCAGATCCTAGGATCACAGATCAGAGACCCAGAATGCAGAATTCAAGTTAGGAAATGGAGGTTAGAAAGGTAGGTCAAGGGGGGGAAGCCATTTCAAGATTAGGAACCAATTCAGAGGTGCTTTTCATGACCCAATACCACTCACTCAAAAGGCTAAACTAGTCTCCTATGGAAGTGATTCCATTTTCCGACTATACAGTAGGTTGTAAAGCATCTTACAGTGTTCTTATTTATATATTTATGTGGATTTGCATCTTTTTTACTCTATTGCTCAAGGATAGGCACTAGTCTAGAGTTTGTTAAGAAATTATTCATCATCCAAGCACTCAAATTTTATTTAAATCATTCACTTTTAAATCATATAGTACAATCAACTGTATACTCAAGGGTCATAGTTGAAATTTGTTGATTTCTTGAAGAGAAAATCAAATAGGTTATTCCTCCTAAATTCATAAGAGTTGTAAAAGGAAAGAAGAATGCCATTTTATATTATGTTGCTGTCTGCTATCATCAAAGTATTGGTTTGGATCATCAAGCTCTTACTTAGAATAGTCATAGTCATCTATATTGTTGTATACATGTCCTTTTGAAACAGAGCATTCAGCACATAAAAGTATAATCCACTCTAAAGATACTATTAGAGCAGTAATCATTCATAGGTGAAACCTGCCTGAGTCAGTGGATCTCAAAAATGAAGGAGGTGATAATAGGTATCCCCAGTGTTATCAAATACCTCAGAAATTAGCCTTTCTCTTGCCTAAAAGAAGTAGCATTCAAGTATATAAACTATACTATCATCATTAGGTAAGTGTTGTAAGAAAAATTGCTAACAGTACCTTCTTGTTCATCTTTGTTGGAGACTTGCTCTTATCTTTTTTATATTGTATACTTGTATCATTGTATCAATTGTGATATTCTTGGAATATTGTATTCTACTTTACATTGGGTTTTATCACATACACTGCGACTTGTGCAGTGGATGTTGGCTCGTTATGTATACCTTATGGTGTCAGTTGTATTTAGGTTTCATTTATGAGATGATGTTCTTGTTATTCATTTTCATTATATGGAGATTGTATATTGTTTATTTTATTTAGTAAATTAGTTAGCTCGCGTATTTCTACGTCATGGAACCCTCGAGATTTGTAATTTGTATATGATCTGCATTTATGATTATGTATTGTCTTATGTTATATTTTTTTCGCACTGTTATTCATTATTATTTGTAAACTCTTAAAAAAAACATTTTGTAATATTAGTAGAAAGTTTTAGGTTAATTTCTCTTGGGTTCCCTAGCGGAGCGTTATACTCCTCCCTTCCTCTCCCTTTCCTAGTTCTACTTAACCTATGCGGGTTATGTAGAACTAAAGAACAAGCTTTAGCTCTATAGAACCTGCACGGGTTATGAGAAAATCTCTCTCTCTCTCTCTCTCCATATAGCTTATCATGGAAATTTAATTCCATATTAGTATATCTTCTAAATATACACTACTTTTCTTTTAGGGTGATTATCCAAGATCAAAAATAGATATTAAAAGCAATGTTTCAAAGGGCAAAAGCTAGAAATCATCTCTAAGTATTCAAGGTATGTGCAATTACTTGTACAATACATTTAAGTTGCACATTTTAAATTTTTCTCTTTCATTAATTGAGATAAATTATTATCATTAGTTAAGCTTATATTTTTTGTTCTATAGGTGGATACTTGATGATCATGGAAAGGAAACAAAGAAGATTTATCATCTTTATAAAAAAAAAAAAAAGTTTTCTTTCTGTAAATTTACATATCTATTAAAATAGTTACAATTAATGGATTTTCTAATGTGTTTCAATGCATTTGAGGTCTTTATAAAAAAATAGCTTTCTTTCTTTCAATTTACACATCTATTAAAATAGTTACAAATAATAGATTTTGGTAATTGTTCAAAGAAATCTCAATCTTTCCAAAACAACGATGAAGTTATAACAAAAATATGTACACAATTATACTATACATTGATACATGTTTGTTGATCTATAATTTTATGCACTTCCTTATGTAATGTTAAAATTCATTAATGCTTCTCTATCAATCTCCTATCGGCCTTCCATTGCACCTCCCATAGGTGCAAGTGCTAGTTTTAATTTTTTTAAGAAGGGTTATGGTGTATTACTAGGAGATTGGGATTAACTCTTCGGGAAGGAGACAATTTTGGCTTGATTTCTAGAGGTGGAGATGATGTGGGTGTGTTTTTTGGGGCATGGATAATAAGTGCAGCATAGCATAATCCAATTAGCTTAATCAAATGAATGCTACTATGCACAAGACTGCCTTCTACAATGATACATGTTTGTAGATTTTTTTTTTATACACATAATTTTACTATGTAGAGCTTCAAGTATGCTTTCAAATCAAACACCTACCGACCCATCCCACCTCCTATGGGTCCTATGAGTGCAAGTGCTAGTTCTATTTTTATTTTTGGTTTGGAACCAAAAAGTATTCCATGCAATGTGCAGTGTTTCTATATCGGACATCTCTGCATAGGACAACCATGGCATGGATAGCCATGTGGGTGAGCTAATAAGATCCGGCGCAAATATCCAGCCCCACAACCAGTGTACCATGTGCCATGATGCATGGCATATACACTACTTTTTAGTTTTGCTCGATAGACTTTGCCGAGTTGAAATGATCCACAAAGTAAAAGATGTGCTCTTATCTTTAATATTTAGGGGTAGTTGTTTTCCATAGTTCACACTGAATAAGACCGCAATTTATCATATACCCGTACAAATTTATTTTCATGACATTTGATGAAACCAACCTCATTCAAACTTACACGTACAAATTTGCTTTCAAGTCTTTTGATAAAACCAGCCTTGTTCAAACTTATGGAACACGATAAATAATAGCTATGACTATGAAACTTAGCAAAATCCTCTGTACGTCTTCACAACTCGGATAATTTCCCCTCCAAAAAGAAACGAAAATATAGTTCAATGCAGAATTAGGATGGGGAAATCAAATATCAATGAAATACTCAAGTAGATAAGTATACATGTTGTGGTAGCACATGTACTCCCGCGAACTGTTTGAGAAGATGCCTGAAAGAAATGTCATCTCATGAAATGAGATCTGTGCTTCAGATTTGTGAGGAAAATTTGATTTAGTGAAAAGGCTTTGAGAACTTTCAAAGCAAATTCAATTGCCTGGCATAAAAGTCTCCATTCACACCAGTATGACACCCGTACTATCTCTTCTCTGAATGGGGTTCCCATGCCTTGTTACTCGCACCCCCTCCCTCCTCTCCCACGGTGAGTACAAATATTATTAAAAAACACCCCTACCAGCATCTAATCTTATCTTTTATTTATGAATGGTACAGTCTAGGCTGTTGGAATTGGAAGGACAACAGACATTTGTCCTGTTGCTGCCTTTACCTCTTCAGCTGTTCAGTTATGAGCTTATATATTTGGCTCCTCTTTTCATTGTAAAATATTCAATTGAGTTAATACATTCTTCTGCTCTTAGTGTGGACATAGCCACTATTGTGGTGAACCATGATAAACAGTGTGTTATGTGTTTATGTGTAATCTGCTCTTTTATTCTATAATTCTATTTTTTTCATTTTGAATTCTTCAATTCTACAATTGGTATCAGAGCTGGGCAAGCAACTGATTGGAAATTTGGTGATTAAATTTCTTGAGAATGGAGGATACGAAAATAGAAAAATTTGCAGACAAGAACTTCAGCCTGTGGAAAGTGCAGATGTGTTCCTTGCTGATCAAGCAAGATTTATCAATTGCGCTCGAAGGAAAAATGAAGAAACCAACTGCGATGTCAAGTGAAGATTGGAAGAAGATTGATGACAAGGCAATGGCATCAATTTTTCTTTCGCTGTCACAAAATGTCTTGTTCAATGTCTTGAATGAAAAGACAACAAAATAAATTTGGGATAAACTTTAGAGCATGTACGAGACAACATCGGCTGCAAACAAAATCTTCATTATGAAGAGACTCTACAAGCTGAAAATGAAGGAAGGGGCATCGATGTCAAATCATATAAATGATTTAGACACTTTGTTATGTCAAGCAACCTCGATTGGTATGACACAAGATAATGAAGCCAAAGCCATCATCTTGTTGTGTTCCTTACCTGACAGTTGGGATCCCGTAGTTACAACTGTTAGCACTTCAAATTCCACAATGAAGAAGCTGGTCTACGATGAAGTGGTTTCTACTTTGCTTAGTGAAGATATGAGAAGAAGTAACAAAGACATCTCATCCGGTGATGCTCTTACCATGGTCAGCACCAAGAATAGAGGAAGAAGTCAACATAGAGGCAGAAATAATTACAACCGACGGTCACAATCCGGTAGAAGATCGTAGTCTAGAGGAAGAGAAGGCGGTTGTTGGTTTTGTGGCAAAGTTGGTCACGTCAAGAAAGACTGTCGAAAGTATAAGAAGGCACAAGAAAAAAATTTGGACAGCGAAGCAAATGTCGCTTATGACAAAGATGATGGTATTTTAATATTATCAACTACTGATACAAAATTTGATTCGTGGGTAATTGATTCGGGAGCTTCCTTTCATGCTTCCTCTCTCACAGATGCTTTCACAAATTATCAAGGTGAATTCGGAGAAGTATATTTAGGTGATAACAAAGCATGTAAAATCATTGGGAAAGGTGATATTGTCTTGCATCTAGAAGGAGGAGCAAAATTATTTCTCAAAGATGTTAGACATGTTCCTCAATTAAAGAGGAATATAATTTCAGTCAGCCAATTATATACCCAAGGCTTCAAAACCAAACTCACGGACACATGGAAAATTGTCAAAGGCTCTTTGGATATTGCAAAAGGAGACAAGACCGGTAGTCTCTATATTGTGAAACCCACTGATGAGGTGGGAGCTGCTATGACACTTGTGGATAGAGATGTTGCGCTTTGGCATCAAAGGCTAGGCCATATGAGCGAGAAAGGGCTTGAGGTAATGCTGAATCGAGATCAACTTCTGGGACTTCAATCTGCAAAGTTGGAATTTTGTGAGCATTGTCTTCATGGGAAACAAAACTGGGTCAGCTTCTTGAAGGATGGACATGAAAAAAGGACAACACCCTTGGAGTTGATACACTCGGATGTCTTCGGTCCCATGAAGGTAACCTCTCATGGAGGGGAAAATTATTTTGTCACATTTCTTGATGACTGTACAAGAAAGGTATGGGTTTACATGCTTTCTAGAAAATCTGAGGTATTCTCTAAATTCAAAATTTTTAAAGCTCTTGTGGAAAATCAAAGTGGTCAAAAAATTAAGTTTTTGAAGATGGATAATGGAGGTGAATTTTGTTCGTTGGAGTTTGATAACTTTTCTGCAGATCATGGTATAAGAAGAATTAAGGTTGTTCCTTACTTGCCTCAAGAAAATGGGGCAGCAGAACGGTTAAATAGAACCATTCTTGAGAAGGCAAGGTGCATGCTTTCCAATGCTAGTTTGGGCAATGAATTTTGGGCAAAAGCCTGCAATACAGCAGTCTATTTAATCAATAGGCCTCCTTCATCTCATCTAGAGTTTGGTATTCTGGAAGAGGAATGGCTGGGAAACAGGATTTCATACTCACACATCCGAGTTTTTGGGTGTGAAGCTCATGTACATGTCCCAAAAGAAAGAAGGATGAAGCTGGATTTCAAATCACAAAAGGGCATATTTGTGGGATATGGAGAAGACCAATTCAGTTACAGAATTTGGGATCCAATTGAAAAGTGAATTATTCACAGTCGTGATGTCATTTTCAATGAGCAAAAGTTTCCAGCTCTTAAAGACATTGATAAGTCTGAAGTGGAATACATATTTTTCAAAACTCTTTCAAATGGTATTTCCTCTGCGCATCAGAGAAGACATACTCTACAGACAACTCCAACCTCTGTTTTAATTCCTCCCTCTCATTCCTCATCAAGTGAGGATGATTACACACATAATAATCTGTTTGATAAAGATTACAGTCAACATTCGTCAGGAAATAGGGGAACGTGTTTGGGAGAGACATTACTCTTCCCTTCCGCTCCCCACGAGGCTTCTGTTACTCCTGGCCATGTCTTTCCATCTGTCATGGGAGAGATCAGTAGCAGGCAGCAGGGGAACTCATGCGGGCTTGACCCCACAGCAGACAGTGCATGGGCTGCTGAGAATACTGCCCGGGCTGAGGAAGCTGCATGGTTTAACAGTCACCACTCTTCAGTGCATAACAGTCACCCGCAACATTCTGATCACTCCTCTATGCATTGCAGTTTTGGTTCACATGGAGAACCCCATCGTGTTCTTAAAATACATGACATGTATAAAACAGGGGAGAACAACAGCCCATGCAAAAGAGGGAATAGAGGCTCTCTCCAACCTGCCGCAAAAGTAGAGTTGGCAAGTCCACGTCTGCCCACATCCTCCCTTGTAGGCCTGTGTGCTATGATCAAATCCCCAGCCACTGCAGTTTCATGTGGTATGGGGACTTCTATCTTCAACAGTGGGCAAGGGACACATATTGAAATTGGCAAAAATACAAAATTCCATTTTCCTTGCACAGGGATGTCAAGGAAAGATATAGATTTTGGGGAAAATGACAAAGTTTCTCATCCCATAGCCCATCCAATTGAAAAATCTACTTTTCAGCTTGACAATTTGATGACCTTTGAAAATTTTAAATCATTGGGAGAGAACCCAGGATTGAGGAGATCAAGCAGACAGAGAAAAGTTCTAGCGAAACTTTCTGATTATCAGTTACTATTCACTGAAGAGGCAGAGCCCGAGCTATTAATTTATGAGCAATCTGAACTGGTAAATTATAAAGAGGCCTGTACAAGCAGCGATAAAAATAAATGGATGGTTTCTATGACATATGAAATGAGTTCGTTTGAAGCAAACGACACCTGGGATTTGGTCTCTCTTCCACCAAATTGAAAACCACTCAAGAACAAGTGGGTTTATAAATTGAAAGACAAAGGAGGAGGTCAAAAATGGTTCAAAGCTCGATTGGTGGTAAAAGGATATGCTCAGAAATAGGGGATTGATTTCCCTGAGATATTCTCTCTAGTTGTGAAGATGACATCCATCCGAACAGTATTGGGATTGGTTACTATTTGGGATCTCGAATTGGAACAGCTAGATGTTAAGACAACATTTTTACATGGAGACATAAATGAAGAGTTGTATATGAATCAGCCTGAAGGTTTTATGAAAAAGGGATAGGAACATCTTTATTTCCATCTGAAGCATAGCTTGTATGGGCTCAAGCAAGCCCCAAGGCAGTGGTATGTTAAGTTCGATTCCTTCATGCTTGAACAAAACTTCATAAGATGTGAATCTAATCCATGCATTTATTACAAGAAACTTCCAAATGGAGAATTCGTTATTCTTCTTTTATATGTTGATGACATGTTGGTAGCCGGCTCAAGTTCTCAAATTTTTGGTGAGTTGAAAATCAAGTTGGTAAGTAAATTTTCCATGAAGGTCTTAGGGGCAGCCAAGAAGATTCTTGGTATGACAATAACATGGGACAGAAAGAAGAAAGAAATTACTTTGTCTCAAAAGGATTATATTAACAAAGTTGTGGACAGATTTGGCATCAATGATGCCAAGATAGTTTATACTCCTCTTGCTTCTCATTTTTAGTTGTCTTCTGAATTGTGCCCAAAAACACAAGAGGAAAAGGAATTCATGGACAACATTCCTTATAAATCAGCAGTTGGTAGCATAATGTACGCTATGGTTTCCACTCATCCTAACATTGCCCATGCGGTGGTAGTGGTAAGTAGGTTCATGAGCAATCCCGAGAAGCTTCATTGGGAAGCTATTAAATGGATAATAAGATATTTGAAAGGCACTTCAGATTATGTTTTATGTTTTGGTGGAAACAATAAACAACTGCAAGGATTCACGAATTCAGAGCTTGCCAGAGATTTGGATAAGCGTAGATCTACTACCGGTTACACATTCATGTTCGCTGGAGCTGCCATTAGTTGGGCCTCCAGGCTTCAACATTCTATTGCTCTTTATTCCGCTGAAGCTGAGTATTTGGCGCTTTCCAAAGGTGCTCGGGAAATGATTTGGTTGCAGCGACTACTTGGTGAAATGAAGTACCAACAAAATGATTATGTTCTATTTAGTGACAGTTGTAGCACCATCTTTATGGCACATAATCATACCTCTCAGCATCATTCAAAACACATTGACATCCATGCTCACTTCGTTCGGCATATGGTTGAAGAGGGCAGGTTGAAGGTTGAAAAGATTGATACCAAAATCAATCTGGCTGATATATTCACAAAAGTTATAACCAAAGAGAAGTTTGAATGTGCAAGAAATTCTCTTGGTCTTGTTAAGCTGAAGTAAGTCAGCATGTACAGCAGGGGAATGCCTGATCAGCTGAAATATCCGTTGACTTCCAGTGGGAGTTTGTTGGGATTGGAAGGCCAATGGACATTTGTCCTATTGCTGCCTTTACCTCTTCAGCTGCTCGGTTATGAGCTTATATATTTGGCTCCTCTTTTCATTGTAAAATATTAAATTGAGTTAATACATTCTTCTGCTCTCAGTGTGGATGTAGCCACTATTGTGGTGAACCACGGTAAACAGTGTGCTATGTGTTTATGTGTAATCTGCTCTTTTATTCTGTAATTCTATTTTTTTAATTTTGAATTCTTCAATTCTACATAGGATGCAATTGCATTAAGATCAAATGGCTGACGGACAGGTCCAAGGGTTGTCACTGCTGGGGAGAAATGGTCGAGTAATATTCACACATATTAAATGCAAAGATATCCACTATACCGACCACTCAAATGACAACCACTTTACACTAATGCTAAGCTCCCATGTAAAGCTTTCGAAGTGCGTATATTTTATTTTCTTGTAATCTAGAGTATTAGTTATCAAGCGCGTCCTAATAGTGTATAATCTATTTGTACTTGACCTCTTAATAACTAAGATTTGCACCTTGGTTGGTGTGTCGTGTGCAAAGTAAAGTGTTTCAATAATAATTTATGGTGATTTTACACTTTTTGTGACACTGAATTCTACATTTTGAAAAAAAAATTCACTTTCAGATGTATGTTGCTACTAAACTATTATAAATGCGAAGATGAAGTAAATTAGTTTTTTAGGATTTTCTATTTAGATACTAAATATATTATTAGTTCCTGCTTATGGAGGATACTACTCCATCGGTTAAATGCATTTTATTTTTCAAGGTCAATCATATTAAACAATTTTTTAATCTATTATGTTTGTACTATAGTTCTAAAATTTATATATATTTAAATAACTTAAATAAAACTATTTATCTATTTCCCTATTGGTTGAGAGGGCTAACAGTAAAGAGTAAAATTAATTGTTCTAAATTTTTATTAAAAAAATTAATGAAGTTTCCAGACTTCATATCTTTCGATAGGTAAATCACCATTAAGGCTCTGACATTTCTTTTATTATTCCCTTCATCTGCTTTCTCGGACCACCATTTCTTTCAGGCTATACCTTCCTCTGATTAGTACATCTATGCTTATGAAGCAGCAAACCCTAACCCTATTTCTTAGAATATGTATTATACTCAGAAGCTCACGCTCATGAGCCCTCCATACCAAGGTGTCAGGCTGTCATGGCTCCTCCTATCACTGTAGATCTCCAATCTACTCCAAACAAAATTATAGAGGGTCAAAAGTAGAGAAAAGTTTCTCAGTCTGTATGAATTTGAAGATTCATTAGATTTAAGACATTAGGGTTTTTAGTCTATTTATGAATTCAAGGAGGGCCAAAAGTCTAGCAATTTTATCAGTCTCTTTGAGTTTGAAGATTCATCAGATTAAAGACATTAGGATTTTTACAGTCTATTGATGAATTTGATAACTTTTGGATTTTATTGCATGTATGATCATATTTTCTTCATTTCGTTTCTTATCCTTTCTTTTTCTTGTTTATCTCTTCTTATTGACTGAGAAGATGAACAATAAGGAGTAAAATTAATTTTTAAACTTTTATTACAAATAAATTTAAAAGTTTGCAAACCTTAAAAATGAAAAAATCTAAATACTCTCTGGAACTTTCTACTCTATTGGAAGTTCCTGCCTTCTTTCTAGAAGGCTCCAGTAGGTCAAGATCCAAATCTCTGGCGGAATATTCTTCTGCAATGTGTTGGGGTCAGAATTAGCAAGATCAAGAGTTTCTTGCTCATTCGCCTTCACCTCCACAGGCGACTCATACTCATGAAATTTTTGGGTACTTCAATCCGTCCATGCATCTACTGCCATTGGAACCTAGGTATCTTGATACATTCTTTCATTTATTTCAAAGAATTCTATTCGACGCAAAGCAGATTAAAATCTTTTGAACAAGGCGGCCCTTAAATTGTTGCAAAGGAGCTGCCTAGATTCTTTTACAGGGGAGGCCATGAATTTCTTTAATTTCAGTGGAGTTATGCCCTAATTTCAACATAAGGAAGTGTTTTTAGTTTTTGTTTTCATATGCATGTGTATTTGGGACGGTGTTGTTTATGTCGGTGCGGCAAAGATTGTAATAGGAAGAGAAAATATGGCCATAACAATAATTGGACACCTCTTTTCAAATTTTTACTTGGGCTTTCAAATTTTTGGGTATGTCTCTCACCTATTTTTGGTCTTCTGCATTTTTTGTCTGCTGGCTTTATTTTCCATTGTTTTTTCCAGATATTTGTAGAATATTCCTCCCCCCCCCTTTTAATTATTTATAGTTGAATACTCCAAATAAAAGAAATCACGCCGCTTCTTCTTAGATCCCAGAAGCTTGGCCAATCCAAAGTCAGATACCTTGGCATTCCATTGCCTGTCCAGAATAATGTTGCTTGATTTAATGTCTCTGTGAACAACCTTGGACTCTAACCCCTCATGTCAATATAGCCTGCAACAACATTCATGATCCAAAATCAGGTAGATTTCTACCTTCTTGTCAACATTCATTGCTACATAAAGGAAGCCTAATACTGACGTGTGTACTACTACTAACAAGTAAGTTAACAGAGGATAATTATGATTGGTTACCCTTTGGTTGTCCTAAGAATAATTCTCATTCGAATCTCCCATGTGAGAGGACTAGAAGGCCCTACATCTCTGTGAAGTCACTGTCCCAATTTTCCATTGTCAATGAACTCGTACAAAAGCATCTTGTGAGTGTTTGTCAAATCATATTCCTCAAATAACACTAGAAAACTAAAATGTATACTGCAAAGGTCATTATACCTAGCATCTAGAAAACTCAAATTCTAAAATGAAATGTATCTAATCTGTAGTGGTCATATGCAATGCTTCATATTACAGATCCACCATTGACAGACCTGTGAGCACCCTTAGCACAATACCCATTTAGACAAACAATATTTTGTGCCTGACTCGTCCAATTGCTTCAACTTCCACTCTAAACTCCTTTTCAGCTTGAACCCTGTCAAAATAAATACATTAGCATTCCATTTCAGAACAAATACTAAGATTCATCATTCAAACCTATACTATTGTGCTCCTGAAACTCCCCCTTACTTGTTATTCAGAAAGGTTTTTCATAGCTATACTTGGTATTGCATGTTTTTCATAACAATACAAACCTATTGGAACATGTAAGAATCTTCTGCAAGAATAATTGATCCCACAAATGCATTAGTAAAAGGAAAATTAAACATTTTACTTCTTCACATTCAAACTTCTCAAAGAAAAGGATATATAAATACGTGTTACAAACAAGACGTTGTTTTTGAAATCCCTATTATTGTTGTAAAACTCCTTCGAAGCTATAAAAAGATGCTCTACTACCTGGTTATGATGAACAAGAATTCGTCATACTTCTCAGTTATACTATAGCATTGTACCTGTACCTACTGGACTATCTATGAACAAAACACCAAACTTTTGATTCCATGGTGATTGATTTTTTTGTAGTCTTTTGTCCAAGGAAACCCTCCATGGCCCAAGTTCATAGAAATTCCCAATCATGCTTGAGCAACTAGGTCCTCCCTGTAATCATAAAATTATTGGTGTATGTGTGATGGATGTTGTGGGTTCTGTGGCTTCATAAAATGCATAGAAAAATCTTTCTTTGGAAGGTGCATTCACAGATATATATCTAGATTTTGTAGAACAAGCTCTTAGGGAATAGACACATGAGGAAATTGTCGCTGTAAGACACTTCTTGGTATGCCATGTAAAACTCTTTGACGTGGATGATGGGATCTTCCCTTCCCTTGTATTTTTCAAACTTGGGTGTCTCAAAGTTATTAGGGAAGGGTACATTGGTGATAGATCGATCAAATGGGTAGGAACACACCTCTTTGAACTTGAATGTTTTAACCTTGGTCCCTGTTTTTAGCTCCTTGAGAGTGTTCTTCATTTCTTACCACTCCTGATTGATTTTTTGGGGAGGGTTATTGAATCTGATTGTATTGGTTCCTGGGATGTGATATGGATCAAATGGTGTTGGTGAATATTGGGGATTTTGTGGAGGATACTATGGTCTGTGATAGGGAGACTAATGAGTAGCATAGGCAGGCTGTTGCGGTGGTAACTGCATCTGAGTAGGATACTATTGTAGATTGGATAGAAATGCATGATGTTGTTGTGGTGGTGGATGATAGTACGTCTACGCTTTTTGATATGTTGGGTAGGTGGGGTGATTATGCGTTGCACCTGCATAAGGTAGTTGTGTTGCGTAGCTGGGGTATGTGGGATAGGTGTGTTGCAGTAGAATTCCCCTAGTATGTGTAGCAAGATAATTGAGGTTAGTGGGAATGCCTAACTATTGTGGAGGTGGAATGACTTGGGATGCAGTTGAAGATGACATGGCTAGGTTGTTGGTAAAGTTAGGTTGTTGTTGTTGAGTGGACTGGATGACAGTTTGCGCGGTAGTAAAGGATTTGCAAATTGTTGCAGTAATTGGGAAGTGAAGGGATTTGCACTTTGCATCTATGGTTGTTGTTGCTGGATAGGTTGGATAGTGGTTTGTGCAGCTGTGAAGGGGTGGAACTATTATTTTTGCACTTGGGATGCGAATGGGTTGGCGTTATGTTGCTATGGTTCTTGCTGCTGAATGGGTTGGATAATGAAATGTGTGGTGGCCAAAGGGTTGGTGGATATTTGTTGTTCTTGAGAGGTGGATGGATTGGTGCTCTATGTCTACGTGGGGATACCTAAGGCCTGCATGGTGGCTTAAAAGTAGTTCCAAGTGGAGGATGGAGCACTTTGTGTTGTTGGAAAGACTTGGGAAGCTTGTGGTAGAGGATTTGGATTGGATTGTGTTTGTAGAGGAGGTACTAGAACATGTTGGGATTGTGTTGTTGGTTGAGCGTGGAAAGTGGGCCCTTGTGAAAATAGTGGCTGATTGTAAGCTCCCATGAGTGGCATGCCTGTACTGAACTGTGGTTGCTACTGATGTGATGTGGGGATGCAAGGTGGAGTGGAGGTAGGTATTGTGGCACTGATGTTCTATGTTATTTATGGTTGCGAGCTGATTGATGTGGTTTGAATGGGTTGAGTAGTCATTGGTGGATTACTGGTTTGTTGGGTGTTGACTGTTGTTTGTGGGAATTGTGCAACAAAGCGTGGAAATGTATGTGATGTTTGAGAGACTATGGGTTGGATAGGTGGTGGCGCTTGGGTAGCAATGGGGTGTACTGATTGTGTTGTTGGTCATGGATTAGGAGGTGGAGCTCCCAAGACTGAAAATAGGGTGGATTGAGGCATGGTGTGCACTATAGATGGGGCGATGGAAGGTTGCATCATTTGTGATATGAGAGATCCCACCTGTATTTCTCATTGTAGGAGATTGAAAAATCCATGTCTTCCTGAATGAGGGATCTCTCCTGGGAGTGCCATAGGTCGTGTGACTAGTGTAGATATGATTCCGGGTGGTAGTTGGATTCCTTGCTGCCAAATGTTTGCAAGTATGTTGTGGTTGTTGTGCCCTATGATGGCGCTGACAATGTGAGCGTGTCCCGGATGGTTCATGAAAGTTTCTATAGTTATCAATGTGGGAACTGTTGGAGATTTACTTCTGGCAGCTAGATGATTGTATGTTTGTCATTGATGACAACATATAATATACAGCAATGTTCTGTATGTACTTATCAGAATGATGATATTAACCCTTGCGCAGTTATATTCATGTTGTAGACATGTTTTTGATGCTCTGTTCATACACGCAAAATTAGATTTGATGTTTCAGTTGTGTTGTATAATTCTTTTAGTGGCAGTTATAGTTTTTGGAGTTTATATGTACAGAGCCGACGTATTTGCATTGGTTCTTGAGTTGTGCTTATCTTTGGGATATGCATGTTTGTATTCTAGATTAGTTATGAGTTGAAGATAGTTATCTAAAGGTGCCAAACATGTTTCAACAAAATCACAATGTTAGAGTTGATTTGGTGAAGCCGACTTTGTGAAGTGTCACGTCTATTCAGTTTATATTGCGCGGTTGTAATTATGCTTGCGTGGTTAGTTTAGCCGACAAGGATGTCATGAAGAGTTTCCTAATAGGTCCCATGATCTCATACCTTGAGGAAGATATTTATAGTAGTTCATTTGTGAAATTCTAAGTGTGAATGATAAGATAAGTAACAGAAAAAGTATAGAGAAGAATATTAGTTGCATTTCATTCATCAAGGATCTATGTGAAGAAGCAGTAGAAGATTATAATACATTGGAACTAATCAAGACAGCAGGTCTACTCTACAGTTCATCTTCAGATATAGTGTATATCTGTTCTACAGAAGGTTGTAGCCTTCACCATTGAAGCAGTGAGCTTTTGGATAGTGAGTCCTCACCCTTAATAGGGTTACTTGTAAAAGACTCCTAATAGGGTCAGACCCTTAACCAGGTCACTATACTTATTACATTGTAAAGAACAACTCCTAACAGGGTTACAAGATCTTCTAATAGGGATTATTATAAACAAGTATAGTTCATTATGGGTGCTAATTCCCACTGGGGTTTTTACCATTTGGTTTTCCCATAACCAAATTGTGGTGTTGTCTATTGTGTTATCTGAATGTGCATTTAATTTTTGTATTCTGGAGTTAATAAAAAAAAAGAATTAAATTAATTGATAACTGATTCAGCCCC
>MU225420.1:2459838-2478090 GCA_018584345.1 Thuja plicata
ACATCTACAGTGTGTTGGTTTTGATATCTTTGAGATAGCCACACAAGAAGTTGTTATTCCCTCTCTAAAAGACCTTGCAAGAGATGATGCTACTAGTAAACAAAAGGATACATTCACAGCTAATGCACTTGCCAAAGAAGCCCTTATAAGTGCACTATCTGACAGTCAATTCTCTGAGATCAAGAAAGTAGACAAGGCATACACAATATGGAAGTATTTAGAAGACATGTTTGAAGGAGATATCCAAGAAAAGAATGTGAGCAGGAAGACATGGAAAAAGAAATACAACAATCTTGAGATTTTACCTGAAGAGAACATCAGAGCATACAATCAAAGGATAAATGAAGCAATTTCTGGAATCAGAAACAATGGTGGAGAAATCTTAGAAGAAGATATAATGGACAAACTGATGACTAAATTGACATCAAACTATGAGAGCAAGATCAATATTCTTGATGAAACCATGCAATTTTCAAAAGACTTCAAAAGAGAGACTTTGATCAGTAAAATCTCTACATTTGAGATATCAAGATTGAAGACTGAACCCAAAAGTGAAACAGCCTTCAAAGCATCAATACATGGTAAGAAAACTTTACACACTTCCAATGAGAAAGAAGAAGTTGACAAAGAGCTAGAAAAAATTATTGCCATAATTGCTAAAAGAGAAAAGAAAGGCAAAGGAAATTATGAAGGACAAATTCCATTCAAATGTTTTTCATGCAACAAGATTGGTTACTTTGCATCCAAGTGTCCCACAAGAGTCAAGAAGTTCAAATATGCTTACAAACCTAAATACAGAAAGGAATACTACCATGCTGAAGAAGGTGTAACATATGAAGATTTGGGAGAGGATGAAATTGGATTCGTTGTCATTAAAGACATGGAAAAATTGCTTGAGGAAATGGACATTGAGGATGAAAAGGAAGCACATTAGTTAGCCCTAATTTCCAAAGCAGACATCAGAACTGATTGGATCATTGACAGCGGATGCTCTCACCACATGACAGGTGATAAAGATAGATTTGTTCATTTGGATAAGTACAAAGGTGGTATGGTTAGATTTGGAGATAACACTCCTAAACCTATCATAGGCAGAGGATCTATCACCCTGGATGGAAATAACGAGGTAGATGACGTTTTGTATGTTGATGGATTACATCACAACTTTCTAGGCGTTGGACAGCTAAGTGACAACGGTTATCATTTGGAATTCAAAGACAACAAATGCATTATTAACAACAAAGAAGGTGACATGATTGCATCTGGCTCAAAAACAAAAGGTAATGTTTTTCAAGTCAATTTAGATGTAAGTTGTTTTATTGAAAAAGTGGATGACAGTTGGTTATGGCACAAGAGACTCTGTCATATCAATTTTGAAAATATAGTAAATATAAGCAATGTCAAGGCAGTTAGAGACCTTCCAAGTATTGCAAGACCAGTTGACACAATGTGCAGGGAATGTGTTGTGGGAAAGCATGTAAGGAGCTCTTTCAGGAGCAAGCAGAACTCAGCTGAGAACAAGTTAGACCTAGTGCATACAGATTTATGTGGTCCTACTCAAACTAGATCATACTACAGATAAAGGTATTTCATTTTTTTTTTGATGATTTTTCAAGGATGATGTGGGTTGCATTCTTAAAAGAGAAGCCTGAAGCCATTGAGAAATTCAAAATATTCAAAGCTAAAGTTGAAAATGAATATGGATTAAAACTAAAGTGTCTGAGATTGGATAGAGGAGGAGACTTCACCTCTGAATAGTTTTATGACTACTGTGAAGAAC
Source organism: Thuja plicata (assembly GCA_018584345.1). NCBI lineage: Eukaryota > Viridiplantae > Streptophyta > Pinopsida > Cupressales > Cupressaceae > Thuja > Thuja plicata. The sequence goes on from MU225420.1 coordinate 2,461,619, forward strand.
ATGGAATCAAAAGACAGTTGAAAGCACCCAAAACCCGTCATTAGAATGAGATTGCAGAAAAAAGGAACAAGATCATACTTGATACATCGTGCACTATGATGATTGAAGGAAACATTGTGCACACCTATTGGAGAGATGCAGTCAATACATCAGTCTATACTATCAACAAAACACAACTAAGACCAGGCACAGATAAGACACCTTATGAACTTTGGTTTAGTAATGTACCTATAGTAAAATACTTCAGAATCTTTGGCAGCAAGTGCTACATCAAGAGAGATGATGGTGTTGGTAAGTTTGATGCTAGAAGCGATGAAGGTATTTTCCTTGGTTATTCTACTAAAATAAAAGCATACAGATGTTTCAATTTAAGATTAAAGAAGATAATTGAAAGTACTCATGTAAAGATTGATGACAAGTTCATGGTTCAAGAAATGTGTGTACCATGAATATGCACCTATGATTCAAGATGAACCCAGGCCCAACAACAAGGAAACTGTTATAGAAGAAATGTTTGATTGTATTGATGTATCATGCAATGATCCTGAATCAAGAAAAGAAGAATCATAGATTACAGAGGAGGATATCACACCTAAAGTTTCAAAATTCACATCTAGGTACCATTCAAAGGATGATATCATTGGAGATCAGAGCAGCAGTGTTTTGACTAGATCTAAAGAAAAAAGTTCAACAATGGATGAAGAGGTATGTTTACTTTCACAGATTGAACCTTTAAGTGTTAATGATGCTTACAAGGATTCTGATTGGCAGAAAGCAATGGAAGAAGAATTAGATCAAATAATAAAATATGATACATGGGAATTGGTTCCTAGACCTAGTGACAAAAATGTGATTGGAACAAAGTGGGTATTCAGGAATAAGATGAATGGAGATGGTACAGTGATCAGAAACAAAGCAAGACTAGTGTGTAAAGGATATGCGGGTAAAAGTACAAAGCTGTGTCACACTTTTATAAAGGAAAAGGTTAGAAACACATAAAAATTTTAACTTTAACGACATAAAAATGACATTTATGTTTAAAATTTGGAGATGATGTAAACTAATGAAATGTGTAAAAGTGGATGAAGTTTATGCCTACAATTTTTTAAATTTTTTTTGAACAATAATTCACATAGTTTTTAAATTTTTTAAGTCCATTTTTTACTTGCTGAAAAATGAGGGTCTTGTCCGCACCAAAAAAGTATATGCAAATATTTTTTTTTCCTTTGATTTCAAAATATATCATAGATAAAATTTATAGCTAGTGCAGAAAAGAAGAAAAATTAGTTTTCAATTTATATTTTCTCTATTATAACTACTCAAAGTCGAACATACCTGAAATCGACAGTTTTCATCTTGCGTCAAATTTCCCCTATCAAATCTACACCATTTAGAAAATAAATTACACACTCTAAAAGATAACTCTCTCCTCTAGTGTTATATACAAATTTTCATTTTTTTTGATAAGCTTTACTATTTTTTTCTATTTTTGAAGCATCTTGTTCTCGAATGTTAAAATACCTACTTGTAGTATTTTGAAATTATAATATATTAGATCTACTTAAAATACTATAGAAATTATATAATGATAATCTTGACTCTATGCTCTAAAAAAGGGTATTTTTATATTTGTAAAAAAATATCATTAAAAATAGTAAGAGTTATTGAAACATCATTTTTATGAAATAATTTTATTTCTTTAGTAATTGTTATAAAACATGCATTTAATAGATATTTCCAATTGGAAAAAGTGAAGAACTTATCTAACTTAGCTAGAATGAATCTAGCTAGACCATATGTTTGACAAAAAATGATTTTAGTTATAAATACTCAAATTTAGCTGTGCTGATAAGTTGTCCTAAAACGTGACACAACTTTGTGCTTTTACCCATGCACAGAGGGAAGGGATAGATTACATTGTCACATTTGCCCCTGTGAGCAGACTAGAAGCCATTAAGTTATTTTTGGCTTATGCAACATTCAAAGATTTCAAAGTATATCAAATGGATGTCAAATCAACTTTTCTGAATGGTGACTTGAAGGAAGAAGTCTACATAGAACAACCTAAAGGATTCAATCTATCAGATAAAACAGAGATGGTATGCAGATTGAAGAAAGCACTCTATGGACTTAAATAGGCCCTAAGAGCTTGGTATGAGAGCCTAGATGGTTAGGTTACCAAGATTGGATTCAAGAAAGGAGTAGCAGATTGCAACTTATTCATAAGAGAGACACCTCATGGATTATTACTTGTTGCCATATTTGTTGATGACATTATCTTTGGAGGTAATGACAAGCTTAGTGCAGAATTTCTAAAAGAAATGCCAGAATGAATTTGAAATGAGCATGATTGGTCCTATAAAATATTTTTTGGGATTGAATGTAAAGAAAACATATAAAGGAATATTCATAAACCAGTCCAAATATGTGAAGGAAATATTGAAAACTTTCAAGATGGTATACTGTAAGCGAGTATGCACTCCTAAAGAGGAAGCAAGATTTCTAAAGAGGATGATTCCACAGCAGTAGACAAGACATTGTACAAGCCTATGATTGGAAAACTTACATATCTTACTCAATCTAGACCAGACATATCTAATGCAGTTGGCATTGTTGGTAGATTTGCAGCTGGACCCAAGCAGAATCACCTAATGGCAATAAAGAGAATATTTAGATATCTAAAGGGAACTATAGAGTATGGTTTATGGTATCATAAATCAGAGAATGTACAACTTCATGTATATACAGAAGTAGATTGGGCAGGTTGTATTGATGACAGGAACAAAACTTTTGGTGGAGCAGTATTTCTTGGAGATAGGTTGGTTTCTTGGGTAAGAAAGAAGCTATTCTGTGTCTCTCAGTCAACAACAGAAGTTGAATATGTTGCAGCAACATTGAATTGTTCAACAATTGTTTGGATCAAGCAGATGGTTAAATATTTTGGTATTCAGGTTTATTATCCTATTGTTATTCACTGTGATAACACCAGTACTATCAACATGTCCAAGAACCCTGTGATGCATGCAAAGAAAAAACACATTGAGATCAAATACCATTTTCTTAGAGAAAAAGTTGCAGATAATGAAGTAAAATTGGACTATGTAAACACTAAAGAACAATTGACAGATATTTTCACAAAGCCTTTATCAAAATATACTTTTGAGTATCTCAGGGAGAAGTTGGTAGTAATTCCCTTTCTTGAGTCTGATTAGATAAAGTAGCAAGTACATCAGTCCATGGTGACTGATGAACGGTTGACTACTCTATTTCTGGAGTAGTACATTTGCCTAATTATTTATGGCACCCTTTCCCATTGATGTCAAAGGGGGAGTATGTAGTAAGGGGGAGCATATACTTTGGCAAATTATATAATCATGTAACTTAAAAACACAGACATAAGAGCTGCAGTAGTGTAGAGGAATATTTGATGAGGATATTGAGAATATTGTAAAACGAAAGAAGACACCATGTGTTGAAGATGTTTTTAATATCATATGTTGTCATCAATGTCAAAGGGGGAGATTGTTGGAGATTTACTTCTGGCAGCTAGATGATTGTATGTTTGTCATTGATGACAACATATAATATACAATAGTGTTCTGTATGTACTTATCAGAATGATGATATTAACCCTTACACAGTTATATTCATGTTGTAGACATGTTGTTGATGCTCTGTTCATACACACAGAATAAGATTTGATGTTTCAACTGTGTTGTATAATTCTATTAGTGGCAGTTATAGTTTCTGGAGTTCATCTATACAGAGCCAACGTATTTGCATTGGTTCTTGAGTTGCGCTTATCTTCGGGATATGCAAGTTTATATTCAAGATTAGTTATGAGTTGAAGATAGTTATCTAAAGGTGCCAAATGTGTTTCAACAAAATCACAATGTTAGAGTTGATCTAGTGAAGCCAACTTTGTGAAGTGTCACTTCTATTCAGTTTATATTGCGCGGTTGTAATTATGCTTGCGTGGTTAGTTTAGCCAACAAGGATGTCATGAAGAGTTGCCTAATAGGTCCCATGATCTCATAGCTTGAGGAAGATATTTATAGTAGTTCATTTTTGAAACGCTAAGTGTGAATGATAAGATAAGTAACAAAAAAATTACAGAGCAGAATATCAGTTGTGTTTCATTCATCAAGGATATATGTGAAGAAGCAGTAGAAGATTACAATACATTGGAACTGCTCAAGAAAACATGTCTACTCTACAGTTCATCTTCAGATATAGTGTATATCTGATCTACAAAAGGTTGTAGCATTCACCATTGAAGCAGTGAGCTTTTGGACAGTGAGTCCTCACCCTTAATAAGGTTACTTGTAAAAGACTCCTAACAGGGTCAGACCCTTAACCAGGTCACTATACTTATTGCATTATAAAGGACAACTCTTAACAGGGTTGTAAGATCTTCTAATAGGGATTATTATAAACAAGTATAGTTCATTGTGGGTGCTAATTCCCACCGGGGTTTTTACCATTTGGTTTCCTCGTAACCAAATTGTGGTGTTGTCTATTGTGTTATCTGAATGTGCATTTACTTTTTGTATTCTGGAGTTAATAAAGAAAAAGAATTAAATTAACTGATAACTGATTCACACCCCCCCCCTCTTAGTTATCCTTTGGGACTATTCCAATAGGAACCTCATTTGTGTCTACCTAGATATGCTTGATTGGCGTGTTGTGTTGAGGATCAAAGGAGACCATGGTGTTAGTGTGGTCAATCGTTGGATTGGATGAACTAGCTGCAAGATTAGGGTCCATGGCCTTCCTCTTCTTAGTGGATCGTGTTGTGGGTGACATTAAATAAATACCTAAGGGGATATGAGATGCAAGATGTAATGCAAGTATTTTCTTAGGAAGGTAAGGATGATGGTGCTATGATTAGGATTCGAGACAATGCGTCTAAGATGATGAGTATGCTCCTACGGATTTAAGAATGACTTGGTGTACCCATGGATTAAGGGTTGTTTTTTCCTTATGTAAGATCAAGTGGATGTGATTATCTACCTAAGACAGACTTGTGGTCTTCGGTGGATGGGATTCTCTGTCAATGTAAACCAAGTTTTTGATCAAGGTGATGAGGTTGCAAAGGAAAAGGGGGTTATCCCAAACAATGCTTAGTTTAAGGACACCTAAAGATGGGGTTTAATTAAGATGTAGGTTCTAAGAAAGCCAAAGGAGGATGGGACATCAAAAAAAGGATGTGGTATGGGATGATTTGGATGATGATTAGGATGATGCTAGGTTAAATAGGACTGGATTTGATTATGCTAGATTATGCTAGGATGAGTGTGTGATGTGTTCCTAAAAATGACAACTAAGGAAGATTCTAAAATGCATGCTAAGTGATCCTCAGAAGATGAGGAATGCTTGGTTGTTGTGATGAACCAGCTAGTCATAACTTTCATAGGTGATAAAATCATGGTTTAGGTTATATTTGGCCAGGAACTGTACAATCTTGTTGTTGGAGATTACTTTGTCAAATTCATCCCATTTGTGAGTTTCTTGCTTGATGGAATCAATGATGTGTTGATACTTGTTAGCCTTTCAGGTTGTGTTCTTTTGTTCTCTGTGTATGGGGGGTAATGTAGTTTTTACTTTCTTGTGCTTCACCAAATTGGACATGAGCACAGTTGTGATAATGTTTTTCCAAAGTATGTCCTCCTAGGACTAGGCAGTGACTATGGTAAGTGTACCTTGGATGTCTTTGGAATGATGATTATTTTTTTATGTTGGGTAAATATTAGAAAACAGTCTTGCAAGGGACAAAGAAACCTTGCAAGAAGCACACAGTTTTGATATCTTTGGCAAAAGACTTTAGACCTTAGATTTGTGTATGCTCAACAAATGTTTTCACGGGTTTATAACATTGAATACACACATAAGAATTTTCTACCTAAGGATTTAATGGGCTTCAAAACCTTTTCTTGCAAATGTAGGTACACACACAAGAGCTAATCAGAATACGGTCATCATCAAGCATGCAATGGCTCAAGTCATGAATTCATATTATCCGAATCCAAACGCTCAAGGTGGCGTGAATGTAAGAGTTATCTTGGGGAAGTTACTATCTTCCTTGCACATTTGATTATCAAACTTTTAGAGGTAAACCGGGTAGGTTGCTAATTAACAATTTCTAGTAAGATTTGTGGTGTCCCCGTAATCAGTTTGTATATTTGTGACTCACTTAAGAGCCTAGTTGACCATGTCAATACACTACAGATATTTACCTAATATGGACTACCATCAACATGACTCACCCAAGATTGAAGGGATATAAAGAGGACCTTTGGGTTGCACCTTGTTTCTATACTAGCCGAAGGGATTTACCAGTTTGAGGTCGCCCTCTAAAAGGAAGTGCTTCTTTTAGACAAGCCTCTCTAGAAGCAAAATAAGTAACTTAAACTTTCTCATCACCCAACATCTGCAAAGGAAAGGAGAGACGATATGGATATAAGCCACCTATATTGTGTCACTTAGATTAACAAGGATTTTACAATGAAATGAAAGTAGCTCTCTAACGTAGTGTTGAAAAACACTCCTTCAAATACGCAAAATACTCATTCTTTTCAAAATAAACCTATTAAGACTAAGTGTTTTATATCTAAGACATAAAACCACTCATTATTCAGTTGTAAGGTTCTTTTCTTTTTCTTTGAAGAAAAGGAAGAATACTTTGAAATGAAACTTTGTTGATTCTTTCCCTTAATACATTCAAGATTTGTGAGTGTTCATTTTAAACCCAAATTTGAAGTATTTGATTTTTTTTTGTGCACCAAAGGAAAATGTGTGTTTGATCATTCAATTGTTCTTTTTAGGTATTCAAAATTTGTGAACTCTTTTTAGTGCACCAAATCTAAGTGTGTGTTCGTTTTGTCCAAAAACTAAATGTATCGATTTGGTTGTTTTTAATATGTAAAAAAGCGTCTCTAGATGACGTTCCCATGACCTGCAAAAAACAGAGTGCATAGACACTGTTTTAACATTCCCGTGAGTACAAACAACAAACCCACGAGGTCAAAGTGCATTCCCACAGGGTCAAACTTTGATCCCATAGGAGTTTGACTCAAGATTGTGTCCTTAAAAAATAATAACACGTGTGAATATAGCATTATGGCTATACAAGTTTTACAACACGCATTCCTACGAATCCAGACCGCATTCCCGCAGGTTTGCTAAAATTTAAGAAAGAAGACATAAAGTGGTAAAAATGGAGAAAATATCCCTCGGCCTCTGTCAGGCTGCAGGGTTGCGGCATCACGTTTTCATGAACAAAGTCTGCGTTCCCATGAGTCTGGCTATCAATCCCGCGGGAGGACTAAAATAAATCTGGGTGATATTTAACTTGAAATTTGATGAGGCAATTTCTTTTTTTTGCTCCTCCAACCTGCAAAAAATTTGAAAACCTTGCACAAAACACTCAAATCATATTAAACATTAGTCTTTGGGTTAGTTTGCAATAGAAAAATATGTAATAAAATGAAAATGACACATGAAGTGGGTCCTACCAGGCGTGCCAAAATGTATGCAAGGAAATAATAGTTAAAGGAACACAATAACAAGTTAGAGTATTCAAACAAATAAAACCAAAATAACATATATGAGTAGACAAAAAGAAGAAACTAAAACATTAACAAGCCTAAGGAAGTGCAAACTTCTCTAAACCAAGCAAGCTTCTCCTTTGATGTGTAGATTTGTCCAATCGATTGGATGTGTGCTCAATGAACTTTTCTCAAGCTTCAATGGTGTAGAAATATTTGAGCATTATAAGGTTGCTTTTGATGTCTTTGTTCTTCAAAATGGCATGGTAACATTACATAAGAGGTGAATCCAAATGAAGGAAAAGAGCCTTCAATTTATAGGCAAATGGAGGTTCAAATAGACAGTTGAGATGCAAACTTGAGGAAGGGTTGAGATGCATTTGAGAGAGAGCACTTGGATAGTGTTTCTTCAAATTTCTCTCATTGTGACACGTGTCACAATGAGAGAGGGTTTGAGGGAATGGGAGAATGGGAGAATGTGACCATTTTGGGAGATGTGAGAGGGGAAAAGATGGGAAAAAGGAGGATGGAGTGTGTAAGAGGGATGTAAGAGCATTTAAGGAAGTCTTAATGAGATATGGATGAGGATTTGAGTGATGTGACAAGAGGTTGACTTTGGGGTTGAGGTTGTGTTCTTAATCCTATGATTAGGATTGTGCACATGCTTAGGGAGTGATTAGGCTTAGGTTAGAGGACAAGAGGAGTGATTAAGAAGATATGATGGGAGGAGAGAGAATGAGTGGAGGGGTTATTTAGTTAATTAGGGTCAATTAACTAATAAGGAAGGTTTAGTATGTGTGAATGGGTTGAGTTGAGTTGGAACCTTGGGTTAGGTGGTTGAGCATGGTTAGTTTAGGCGATAAAGTTACGAGCCATGTGCTCAAATTAAATTAAATGGAGTATTTAATTCACAAGTGGGGATAAGAGAGGAATTATGAATTAAGTTAAATAAATAAGCATATTCAGTCAACTTAATAGGGGAAAATAATTTAATTAATTATTAGACTATGAGTTCTCTTTTAATAATTAATTAGACTATAGCTGATTAATTAAATTAATCAGGATATGGGATAACATAAATTAATTAAATAAATATGTAATTATTTAATCAATAATTTTATATAAAAACACTAGATTTAATTAAATATGTTAATCGAATTTAGGTGTCTACACCAAGAATATTAGAATAAATTCTGAAAAAAGTCATATAAACATAAAGTTCCTTCTTGTATACTAGGAAAAATAATGATAATCCATGACAATAATCCCAATCTAATATCCTAACAAGAATCAAAAGGAATAAGAAGAACTCATTCATGGTATGATATTATAATAATCAGTCTAGTAAAAACTTAATAAAAATATGAATGATGAATAGGCTAAAAACAAGAAGCAAAGAGACACTCTTTATCTACCACTCTTGTTTGATCAAAACGGGATTAGAAATACACAAACCCACTTCTTGTCAAAATAAGAATTCAAAATAATTAAAGAAGAAGATGGAGATAAATAAAAATAAAAATCATTCTCTTTCTTTATCAAATTCTTCTCGGAAGAGATAAACCAAAAGAATTTTGAGTGTCAGTCCACTTGAGTTTTAAAATGAGTAACACAAACTTGAAAATTCATAAATGGTCAAATACTATTTGCATTGGAATCAAGCATAGAGGAATATAAGGTTTTTTTTTTTTAAACTAAAACAGGGGTAAAAATTTTATTGAATACCAAAGAGTATAGAACAACAGAGGAAACAAAGAGTACTAAAGAGCTTTATCCTGGTCAACAAGTTGAGCCAGCTTATGAGATAAATCAAGGAGAAGCATCCTCTGATCAACAATATTCCAATCCAACGCGTGCTCAAAAGCCCATTTAGCCAAGCAATCAGCCACACCGTTCCACTCCCAATGGATATGCATAAAAGACACAGAATCCAGAGAATTGCATAACTGAGTGACCTGTTGAATAACCAGAGCCAAATGCCAATCCACATCCACAAGGTTCTGTCTATTCAATAAGTTCACTACCACCTGTGAGTCAGTCTCACAGGTAATTCTTCTCCAGCCACGTTGACAACACTGTTCCACTGCAACCAAGATAGCAAGGGCTTCCATGAGGTTATTTGTATGGTACCCCTTGTAGATAGAGAATAGAAACTGAACATCACCAGAGCTATCACGCACAACTCCCCCAATGCTAGCCAGTCCAGGATTTCCCTAAGAAGAGCTATCAGTTTTGTTTTTAAGAACTCCAAACTGGGGAGGAGTCCAATGCCCCTCGCGATTAACACACTGAGAGCGCTGCCTGGTTCTATTCCCAGCGTGTCTATGGGGTAGAGAGGGGGTGCCGCCCTGAAGAGGAAAGGAAAGGAGTGATTAAATACTAGCATCTCCAGGGTCCAAACCTCCACAAAAGTCACATTTTGCCAGGAGTGTTTCATGAAGGGAATGAACAATTTTCCCCCACGGGTGTCTGATCCCCAGCTACACCTCATGAAAGATCCTCCTATTTCTCTCAAGCCAAACATGCCATAAAATAAAGGAAGGGCCAATAGTCCAAGAAACCTGAAGAAAAGAGGTCTTGGAAGGGGGATGGCCCAGACGGTCACAGAACTCAGACAAGGAAGAAACATGCCAGCATGAGCATCCCCACACACTCCACCAGAAGTGCCAAATCTACTTGACAAAAGAGCACTGGAAAAATAGGTGGGAAACAGTCTCTTCACTATTGTGGCATAAGACACAGATGGAGGGCCCCTGGAAGCCTCTCTTGCAAAGATTCTCCCAAGTAAGATAGTGATTGTAAACCAGAATCCAGAGGAAAAAGTTACACTTAGGCCAAGAAAAGCTATTCCAAGCTTTCTTCCACCAAGAAACCTCTACCTCGCCAAATAGTTGCTTAGTCAGTGCAAGGTACACTAAAGAAATAGAATACTTTCCAGAAGAAGCACCTCCCCAAGCCAAAACATCAGGTTCCTGCAGAGAGTTGCACTCCCTAGAAGCCAAGATCTGAGAAAGCTCCAACTGATCCCCCAGAGAACCAGCCGACGACCAATCAAAAGAATTCTTCCATCAGTAACCAATAGCAAGGCCCAGGTTATGAGCCTCCTTATAATGAGCCACCTTATTCCATCCAGCAAAAAGGAAAAAATCACAAAGAGGCTGTAAGTGTGGATGAGAGGAAAAGAGAGGAGGATGCCCATTCCAGGAATCACTTCAAAATAGAGCCTCAGTGCCTCTGTTACAGATCCAAAAAAGACTTCTCTTCACCAGGTGAGCACCAATATTGAGGGTATTCCACACCATAAAGCCTCTTCCCTCAAGAGGAAACCTTGAAACATCTAAAGGTTCAACGCCAGGTAAATACTTGTGTGACAGGATATGGGCCCAAAGCTGAGACTGACTGGAGCACCAGCGCCAATAGAGCTTGGCATCAAGAGCTTGACTGCACAAGATAGCAGAATGAAGGCCGAGGCCTCCTTCCTTTTTTGGCCTGCAGACAGTATCCCAATTGATGAGGCTCCATTTAGAATTTTTCAAATTTCCACTCCAAAGAAATTGGAGAGAAAGAGCATCAAATTCCTTACGAGAATATGTTGGGGTAGCCTGAACCATGCTTCTGTATATAGGAAGGGCCTGAATCATAGATTGCAAGAGAGTCACCCTGCTAGCAGTAGAGAGCCACCTATGAGTCCAATGATTGACTTTTTGTTGAAGCTTGTCGAGCAAGCTCTGCCAGAAAAGCCTGGGTTGTCTTCCCACCACAATAGGGACACCCAAGTAAGTCAGAGGGAGAGATTCAATCTCAAATCTAAAGATATTAGCAATCCACCGCTGAATAGGCTTAGGAGTGTTGAAGAAAAAAATAGAGGACTTGTGGTCATTTATTTTCTGACCTGAGGCAGCCAAATAAGTATCCAAAGTGAGCCAAAAGGCTTCAGCTTCCCGAATCTGAGCTCTCCTAGCAAGGGTCGTATCATCAACAAACTAGAGGTGGGAAAGAGTGGGCATCCCATTTCCCCATCGCTAGCCCTGAATCAGATTTTGGGATACATGAGAATTGATAAGTCTGCCAAGTCCCTCAGCCATAATGATAAACAAATAAGGAGAAAGAGGGTCTCCTTGGTGAAGACCCCTAGAGGCCCCAAATAACTCAGATGGTTCACCATTTAGAAGGACCGAGAAGGAGGGAGTAGTAACACAGCTCCAAACCTAGCTAACCCATTCCTGACTGAAGCTAAATGCCAGAATAAATTTCTGCAAGAAACCCTAATTGACTCTGTCATAAGCCTTAGCCATATTGAGCTTGATGAACATGGCGTGCTCTCTAGAAGTACACATAGAGTGAATGGCTTTAGAAGCAATAACCACCCCATCCAAAATTTGTTTTCCAGCCACAAAACCCCCTTTTTCCTTAGAGATAACCATGGGAAGCCAAACGTTAAGCCTCTCCGATAGGAGCTTAGTAATGATTTTATAGACCACATTACATAGAGCAATGGGTCAAAAGAAGTCCAACTGATTACCCTCTTCCTTCTTCGGAATAAGGACTAGGAAAGTAGCATTCAAAGCCCAGAGCATAGCTTTGTTGGAATAGGATTTGTGAACCACATCCAAGAGGTCTTGATTGATAATATCCCAAAATTCTGGGAAGAATTCAAAAGGGAAGCCATCAGGCCCCAGAGTTTTGTCCTTACGCAAGCTGAAGACCACCTCCTCCAAGTCAGACATACAAATCGGCCACATAAGAGAGTCATTCATCTCCCTGGTCACAACAAAGGGAATACATGACAAGATTGTATTATCCTTAATCTCTGCTGGAGGCAAGTCATCTGAAAAGAGAGCAGAGTAAAACTAAATAGCTTCCCTGGACACAGCTTGAGAGGAGGTCAGATTCATCCCATCAGAAGTGACAAGAGAAGAAATGTAACTCCTGTTACGTCAAGCCTGCACAGATTTATGGAAAAATGTGGTGTTCTTGTCCCCTTCTTGAAGCCAATCAACTCGAGCCTTCTGTTTCCAATAAATTTCTTCTCTAAGATCCCACTCTACTAAATCACTAGAAGCTTGGGATTCTACTATGCCAAGAGCTTTAGAAAAACCCAAATCTTGAATCTGCCTAGTAATAACATCCAGACGATCCTAAGCCCTCTTCTTCATGATGTGGAGATTACCAAAACAAGTCTTGTTCCAATTCTTCAACTTCCTTTTGACATATTGTAATTTTTTAGGGAAGGAGAACATAGCAGTGCCATAGGCAGGGCCACCCTGTCTCCACCGGTGAGCCATTAAATCATGGAGAGAAGAGTCTTGAAGCCACATCAACTATAACTTAAAGGGAGGCTTCTTGGGGGTGGAAACATAACTAGCCGTGAGCTTAATAAGCCAGTGGTCAGAGCCTCTCCAATCAAGAATTTCAGAAGAGAGAGAAAGAGAGCCACAGTTCCAAAAGCAAGAAACCAGGAACTTGTCCAAGCGTTCCGAGATGGCATCATCTCCAACCCTTCTATTGTTCCATGTAAAGATCCCATTAAGAGGTATAACATTAGAGAGATGTAAAAGATCCATATTTTCTCGAAGAAGCTCAGAAGGACCCAAGCAAGCCAACCCACCCCGCTTCTCCTCCAGACTAATGACAGAGTTGAAATCCCCAAAAATAATCCAAGGCAAGAATGGGTAACAGCTTCTAACATGCCTAATATGTGCCTAGAGCTTAATCTTGTTAGGGAGATCTATAGGGGCATACACATTAGTAACAAGAATCATCGCTCCAGTTTCCAAAGAAGAGGCCACCATTGAGAGAGTTGAGTGACAAGAGATCCAGTAGAGAGGTGTAACTTTCCTAGGATCCCAACAAATGGCAAGACCACTAGAGCTCCCCAAAGCACCAACACACTGACATTGCCCCAGAAACCAAATATTAGGAGCACATCTAAACATGGAATCCACTGAAAGCTTGGTCTCCTGGATACAAAGGATATCTGGAGAATGATCAGCCACTAGCTCATGAATAGCTTTTTGTTTGGGGATGTTATTCAAACCCCTCACATTCCATGAGAGAATAATCATTGAGTAGAGTGGGGTAAATGTTCATCCATGGTCTTTACAGCCCCAAACTCTACCGGTAAATCTCCTATAAGTTTAATTTTGTCCTTATCCTTCTTTCGCACAACTCTTGAGGGAGTAGCAAAAGAGACTTTCTTAAACGGCCTTTGCATCAGGCACAAAGAAAGAGAAGATCCCTTTCCTTTACTAGAGGCAAACACATCCTTGACCAAATTTTCCAGAAGAATATCCTTTTCCTGTGGAGTAGGAGAAACCATAAGGGCACAAGACTCAGGGCCAATAGGGATCTCCAGTTGCTGCTGAACTACAACATCCTGGTTGCCACTAAGAATAGAACTCCTCCCACCTGAGCCAGTAACCCCACATTGAGCATCTGTAGGAATGCCTTCTTCTATGACCATATTGTCTAGCACCTCAAATCGATTAAACCCTGAGTCCACTTGTCGATCTAGATGAGGTCGCTTCTGGCCCCTTCCCTTAGCATGGTTGAAAGCAGGGATAAAACCATCCTTATCAGGACTAGTAGTGTTTGTTGGCCCTTGCCCCTGAGTTGAATTATTCATCTGAGCTTTCCCTTTACCAGTACTATCAGTCTGAACTTTCCCTTTTCCAGTACTAACATTTTGACCATTCCCCTTACCATCATTAGCCATCCTTGGGCCTAAGAACCCGCCAGGAGTACCATTGCCTTTAGAGGCTTGAGGGCATTGGTGCTATAAATGACCATACTCATGACAAATGCGGCATCGAAAGGGAAGGGATTCATAGTCTAGCTGCTAAATCCAAGAAGAAGAGCCTAGGCAAATTTCCAAAGAATCTGGCAAAGGATTATTTAAATCAATTTCAACACAAATACGGACATAAGAAATAACCTTTTTATCTAGTGATTGATGTGATATAGCAGCCAGCTTCCCAAGAAAAGAAGCAATCTGTCGAAGGATATCCTCACACCAAAACTCCAAAGGAAGCCGCGGCAGGCAGACCCAAACAGGAACCCTCGAAGGGAGATCCTCTGTAGAATTGAACCACGTATGCCAGGGTTTGATGAAAAGTCCCACACGGTCATAAAAATATGGGCCTCCCTCAATGACCTGGTCCCGATCTAACAAGCAAGAGAAAGCCACCAAAAAGTAGCTATTACCAGCCAACATAATATCCATATCACCTTCCACCTGCCACAAACGGCGAATCCAGGCTTCCAGAGCCGACAGGGAAATCCGGATACCAAGAAACTTGCATATCAATGCATGTTTGGCCAAATAGTTCACATCATCCATTAATTCCTCCGGAGGGATAAGCAGCACAGGCCGATCCTAGCTACACGGAAGGCATCCATTAACTTTATTCAACTTCGAGCTCTCTCCAACATAAAATGTCTCCTTCCCCTGTGAGCTCACCCTGGGAGAAGATCCACCACCAGCTGAGGCTCCAGCAAGAGTGAGACTCTTGGAAACCCCATTCGCGACCATCAGAGCCCAGCAAACAGACTCCCTCACAGCCGTACGAGAAAAACCCTCCTCAAAATTTTTCTGAAACCCTTCCAAAAGCTGCTACCACCCACTACCAGGAATATAAGGTTATATTCTAACACATCTATCACAATTTATTCCCCTGAACAGTCCTGGTCATTATCACACTTTTGCAAAAGCATCGAGTTCTTGAAAGGAGAAACCATATAAAACATACCTGATTGGAAAAGCCCCTAAACAACCCTCAAACAACCAAACTTCTCCATAGCTCTGCCATGACACAAAATATACAATGTCCATATCTTAAGAATTGTGAGTGGTCCCAAAAATTTTAAAACCAAATATCTGAAGAAACTTGTCTACCAAAACCGGTCGTGTGTAAATATTCATTGAGAGGATATAAAATAAATACAAAGTCACTTAGGAAGGCTATAAATGGTATTATGCAACTATTAAAACAATGCATCTTTAGAAAGGACGTTAGAAAGCTTAGTATGGATTATCATGAAGCCAATAGTCATTGGTGAATTCACTCATGTCTTCAAAAATGGATAATCTCTACACTAGTATCCTTGGCTGTCATAACCAATACATCCTTCGTATCTCTCATAATGGTGTAACTAAAAAAAATGCAAAAGAACATGAGCCCTACATGTATAACTCTTTTCAGTGCTTTAACTTCTACACCTAGAATTTTCTTTGGAGAAGTTGATGGCCATGAGCCAAGGGTTTTTGTCGGTGTTTCTCTCACACTCAAATGCTCTAAACACCTCCTATTCCTCCACCTCACTCATTTTTATCTAGCAAACAAATGAAATTTTACATACAGTCCTAAATTGCCAAACATCAATCCAACTGGATGCAGCCTAGACATCCTCACTATTTAGTTTGGATAAGAAAAATGTTGTTTTAGATGAATTTATGAAACCCAAAGAAGATGGATTTCTTATTCTACATTTTAGGTCAGAATTCGGGCATTTATTAAGTTAAGGTAAGCATAAAATCCCCCCTGACACAAATTCCTTCCATCATTCCAATTCTACATAAACAAAAGAGAGAAAGTGGGGGCTTAAAAGAAAAAGGTTTAAATAGAGCTACCTAATGGCTTAAAATAAAAAGGTTTAAATAGAGCTACCTGATGGCTAAAATACAACTTCTAGCAATGAACCAAAATATGAAGAACACAACACCTACGCGGTATCTTCTTTAGTTGAGGAAGTATTTTTACACAAAGAAGCCCAGCATACAGCCTTATTTATTGACAGTTTTGTAAGGAAGCAAAGGTGTGCAGAAACGCTTCCTACGCTAATCTTGAGAGGACGATTATGCACATTTCAACTTAAACATTGCAAAGATCTCAAGAAATGCATAATAAAGCATAAACAAAATAACAA
>MU225420.1:2483016-2509687 GCA_018584345.1 Thuja plicata
TAAAGCATAAACAAAATAACAATGAACACATAACACAGTGATTACCATGGGGAAACCCTTCCGGGAGAAAAACCCCACCCTCCAAAACCCGCACAATGTATTATCAAATCAAGATGATTACAATACATTTGCAATGCAAGTTCTTACAGGAGCGCATCACCACAACTGGAACTCAGAGAGACTCCTTCTAGCATCCAGTCTTGCAAAAACTCAATGAATCAAACACCTCCCCAAGCCCTTCTTTTATAGTGATTTTACAACCTGGAAACCACTTGTGGTTTTACACAACCATGGGCTTAACCACCATGACACATGGTGCCCATTTTTGACATTTACATTTCCAAGATGGAAAAACAACCAGGTTAAAATAGTAATCCCGTCCATAATTTTGTCCTCTAGTTTAGACCCCCATAAAAGTCACAAAATGAGTCATCAAGGCTCTCAAAATGACCCACCTATATTCTACTATGGACAAGACTCATTTTTAACAACTTGTTAACCAATTTCCAATGTATAAACATGTGGAAAATTACCACAAACAAATTCTAGAATTTTCCAGAAAAAGACTGCAAGGTTGAGACACATGTTCTCAACAAGTTTGTTTCCACCTAAAATGATTTAAGAAAACAATGAGCATACTAAACTCCATAAGGGTGAAGATTTAGTTTTATGAAGACACAGAGCTGTGAGAGGCCTTCATTATTTGTATGGTATTGGGGGATTTCTGGCTGTTGTCAGGGAAGCTCCATTTCAGAGAGTAGTGATCAACATGTTCACTGAAAGAGATGGAAACCTGGATGTCAACATGAACAAATGCCTCAGCTTGGTGGGATACTACTTGTTACTATGGCTCATATTTTCTATTGTGCTCTTGATAATCCCTCATCCTACAGAAATCGTTTCATTGATCACGGTGTTTGCATATATTAATTTCTTCCACCAACGATATGTAGATGTCAAACAATATATTTAATGTGGAAGTTTCTCCCAAATGCATTAACAAATATAGAACCTTTTGCCACCAACCTACAAACCATTGCTCAAATGCATGGTTCAAATGTGATACATTCTGGATACATCTAAAGACCTCTATATAAGAGGCTCATGTAAACATTTTTGCTAAGCAATATAATAGATTCATAATTTATGTAGCTATTATTTAGCATATTTGTGTTTGTGTTTTAATATGAGGTTTGGATCCAATCCATCCACCTCTATCACATGGCAAGAATAACAGTCAGCTAGTGCTCAAGGACATGTGCACCTCTATTGCTCGAATTTACACAATATGCCAACCAATAGAAAAGCTTCATAGAATATAGCTACTGCCTTATATACATCCTCTTTTCTCTCCTTGTTTTTTGACTGGTTAGTTCTTATTACGTATAACTACATCCGTGTATATATTTTAAAGTTTCTCGGTGCAGTGATTTAAATGGTATTTGGATGCTTTGAGATTCAATTATTAGACTTATATCATGTGTCTTGATAATGATGATTATAACACCTACATATGAAACTCGTAACGCAATATGCATAATGTTTTTATTGTGTCCGCACAACTTTGATTGCTCTGCTCAGTTGATTTGAAAAGTGGAACCAGTGGTTGAATATGATCATGTACAAAAAACTTCTTCTGTTTAAAAAATATTATTATTAGACTTTGGTATGGATTCAGGAATGTTTTACGAATATGTTATATGCACAAGGTCTATACCAAAATTAATAATTCTACAAATTATGTATCTATCTACAATATATGATTTCATACAGAGAATTCGTGCACTTTGATAAAAATCCTTCTCCGTATAACAGTCATAATTTTGAGGATAATACATCTAAAATCTAAGAATGTGGAGGCTTTCAAAAGAATTTAGGATATATAAATTATTAATGACGTTCTCAAATTATTGTTTTAATTTCCTTTATTGGTTTCATGGTTGTTTTCTTTTAATTGTTATGAACTGTTTGGTGAATTAAGATTACTTACTAATTATCTACATGAAATCCAGATGGGTTGAACCTTTGAAGCCCAATTAAGTTAATTGGACATACCCTTACCAGTATTCAATAAAACCCACAAGGAATCCTCATAACTTTCAATCATTCTATATGTGAATTATTTGTCCAGAATCTTAAGATAAGTCATTTGTTGTGGTTTGAGTGAGATTTTCATTCAAAATTTGTACAATATCGATTCATTTTTTGTTTTGATTTATTTGATTCTAAAACAATTTTTTTGTCATCTATTAATTGAAGGCACTAGTCATGTGGGTTCATTTCAATGTAATTTAACCTCCCATAGAATTAATCTTTGTATAAATTAAAATTGTAATTTGCTTACTTTTTTATGATATGATGGGTAGAAATCTATTCCTCCATATACGAATGGTTTTGGTTGCTCACTTATAATTTCCCTCCATATGAAAATGGTTCATCTGGGAGCTGTATTTCTTAGTCATTAATATTTTTTGTGGCAACAATTATTCAATATGATGTCGATGCCTATGTTGTAGCCTCGTCCAAAAATTGCAGATTGACAAATTAAGTACACTTAAATCTCTTCTTAGATAGTACTCCATCACTTTTTTATTTTACAATCCTTGTGGTCAGGGACACTTTCCTTACTCATAGTCTATCACATCTTTTTCTTTGGAATACACAAAAAAAAGATAGACATGCATTTTTTTTTGTTTTCCTTATCAGATATGGTTGCAAAGAATGTTAACATCAATTCACTTATTAAGTAAAGACCAAATATTGTAAGAGGCATCTACTTTTTGTTTATATTACTTGGTTTAAGTCTGTTAATACAAAAAAATGACAGCAACCACGGAGTTCAAACAATGTTCATATGGTAATAATCAATAACAAGGTATCAATATATGGTAACATACTATATTAATCTACCCAATCTAGCTTAAGTGGTCATAGCCATGAAACTAAAATATTAACTACGAACAATGAAATTAAAAAATCCTACTCAAATGACGAACTGAAGTTGTTCCCCTAATTCCAACAATCTCTTTGGGTGTCTTTCAAACTATCAGAGTTTAGCCTTAAAGTAAATAGGCAAGGGGATATCTGCTCCTAAAATTTATTTGTAAATTAAAGATACTGTAGAATTGTACAATTGTGTTTGATCTGGTCACCGTTGTTTCTGGAAAAGCTATGTTATGTATTTTTTTTATTGTTGCACAGTATTTCTCTTTCTTTAGCCTAAAACATGGTTGCAATGCAAATACATGATAACAATAAAATAGAAAAAGGTAAAATCCATGTCATGGATAATGTTTTTGAGATGTTCTAAATGGTGTGCAATCTTTAGGATTGATAAAAGGAAAGGAAAGGATCTTTTATAATCCATGATACCAGCCATATGTTTTTTAGTCTACATATGGTGACAACAATATGGAACTACCTCATACTCCTTGCGGGAGGCACCTAACTGTGCTACAAACGAGGTGTACATACCCTAACCCCCAGTGGGATTTGTGATAATATAAAGTTTTAAATAAACAATTCATTGTTAACATTGTATATTCCATTGTCTATTCCATGATTGGTAGAATAGTAATGATCAATAAAATAAGCCACAAGCAACTCAAATGTAGTTTAAGTTTTAAATGATCGATGAAATAAGTCATTTGTATAATGACCGTAAATTGTAGTTATAAATGACTGAATCAATATTTTGTTTTAATGACACTCTTCTATTTATGCATGCCTCTAGGTGATTATATGCATTGTTTGTGGCACTTTGTTGTTGACGATTGGATTTCAAGTGACCTTTCATCCATCATCTGTCATCCACATTATCTCCATACCTTTCATTGTTATAAAATTTATTTCTACTTGGAAAAATTTTCATTGTCAATTCTTATAGACTATGTTTCTTGTTTTTCCTCAAGTAATATTTAAAACATAGTGTTTAATTAAGATATCTATTGAACTTCATTCATTTCAATATCCAAGGGTAGATTGAGATTATTTCAAAACTTGTGAAGATTCTAGGATATTTTCAAAATCCATATTCATTATCTCTCATTTGGTTCTTGCTAGGTACCAATTTGACTCATTATTTGATTCCTTGTGGAATTTTGTTAGGTGATTAGGATTTTTCTCCTTCACCACCACCCAAAGTTGTCATTACCAGTTTCTTATATAATATGTTTCTTGTTTTTGGTCAGGTAGTATTTAAAATGTGCTCTTAAAGCATGAGAAAGCTAGATTCTCATTTACATTATCAAGGCTTTTACCATATACTTAAAATCATGTTTAATAAGAA
Source organism: Thuja plicata (assembly GCA_018584345.1). Classification (NCBI taxonomy): domain Eukaryota; kingdom Viridiplantae; phylum Streptophyta; class Pinopsida; order Cupressales; family Cupressaceae; genus Thuja; species Thuja plicata. Next base: position 2,487,305 of record MU225420.1, read on the forward strand.
AAAGTTGATTATATTTGCCAAAAAAAACCCCTTTGTAAGGTTTATTGCTTTGCTAATTTGGAAAATGTAGGAAATATTTATTTTCCTTTTGAAAGATTATCTTTGAAAACATCATTCGTTAGGAAAATTTAAATATTTTACTTAAGCAAGTATTTAGAGATAATAATACTCTTTCAATGAAAATTTGTAAGTCATATTTTCAAGAAGAGTCTTCCTCTATCTTGTAACCATGGTATATCTTATAACAACTGATTTTTGTTTCTCTCTCCTTTAAAAAAATAGAATAGGTGGTAATCTTCTTGAGTAGTAAACAGTTAAAAGTTTCAAAGGCACCTATCGTCCAAGCCCATTAAAATTTATATTAGGCATTTGGAAGAATTTTCTTAATTAGAAACTAAGAGCGGAGTCTTATAAGAATTGGGTCTTACAATTTTTATATATTGAAGCATAGGAAAATCAGTTTTAGATCTATAAGTTGTGATTCACAAGATTATGTAAATGGTCTTAAGACCCTAATTCACAATTAGAGTATTAATGTCATTGTTTTAGGTATCATGTTGCCAAGCTACATATTATAGTTGCATATTGCATAATAGTATACTTGTTTTAAAATGGATACTAATTTTCAACTGCAAATGCATTCTAGCTTGATTTATATTGGCGATGACAAGTAACACAAAGCTAGAAAGTTCAAAGCATCATTTATTTGTTGATATTATCCCATTTCCAAGTATTTCTCTCTATTAGTTTGTGGCCCACGTGTAATCTCAATCCAAATGTTTCAACATTTTTCTCCCATCGTCAAAAGTTATGGCTCGATTTCCATAGGCTTTCTATATTTGACTTCTTGTCTCATCATTTTGGTTGGTTGTGTGCTTTGGTGAGAAAAATTTTTGTTTGACATTTTTGAGTCTATACCAACATGAATGCTATGATGAAATAGCATTTGAATTGAGGGTTACTCAATCAGGTCATTCCAATCAGCTTAATTACTTTTTGTAACACCTCGCTAGGAAACCGAGGAGAATTTAACATATAACAAGTAACTAAGCTCACAGAATAATTATTTTTTATAGCTTACATTCAAGATGAACAATTAAGCGGAAGCAATTACAGTGAAACACAAAACATGATTAGAAAAGTAAACTCAACAAGGATACAATTCTCAAGGGTTCCATAACATACAAATTACTCAGAAAATTAATTAAAACCTAATCACAAATATTCCAAAGTAAATAATGATTGACAAGTACAACATCTCATAACTAATGATACAATTACATTTAATACCCTAAGGTACATCTAATGAAATGAAATTCATTGCACAAGTTGCAAGGTATGTAATTATAATCAAATACAAAGTACAATGCATTAATCCATAAGTAACATAACTGAAATACAAATACATGATATGATAAACCGCCTAAGAAAGAGAAGAGGATATCTCCAATGATTCTGCATATGGTACAACTGCTACAAGATCATCAAAATGATACAAGGATGTCGAGGTCTCCAATGGTAAAGAGGATCACTATCACCCATCCTTTTGGCACCTAAATGGTCCACTCCCTTCATCTTGAGGAGATAACAATATATCCCACTCAGTTTACAAACTAGTCATAAGGTAGGACTAAACAAGGGATCCGGAAAGCTCTCTATCTCAAATTACAACTCAACTAAATAGGTAAAAACCTATAAACCCATATGCAACTAACACACGTAGGAAACCTAAAATGTAAATTGGGAAGTGTCATCACACGAGTCAACTACAGTACCCACCCATGTTTTGCTTTTAGTTTATGATGTCGTACTCTTCTTAGGCATTGGTTCAGTTGATTGGCTGAATTATTTTAGGCTACATTTCATGTGAGTTGTTATTCATTCAGTTGATGATACTTGATTATGATGTTATGATTTATCATATGCATAGATAGATGTGATGATGTTTTCATGTTGATTATCATATGTTGATTTCAGATTATGATGTACCTACCCCATACTTGCATATGTACAGTTATCATGTTTATTGTATATGTTTGCATGTTGTTGTGGTAGAGGACGGAGACGTAGTTACTTGCTTCGGCGAGATCGACGCGTTCAACCGATCCCTATCATTGATTGTGATATTATATTATGTATGTACATGTGTGTTCTTTTGATGACAGGATTGCAGGTATAGGGCATCGTCTTCCTAGAATTGGCAGGAGTGAGCGTGCCCATAAATATTCATCTCAATGGTAAAGAGGGGAGGTAACATACAGATCCAAAACCCTAACCTAAGCCTAATTGTCCTAATGTTGGATGAGTTTCAGTATGACTACCCTATCCGGATTTGTCTAGGTTGATAGAATTCGAGTACTCTTTTTCCTAAGTTTGTATGTGTGTTTTGCTTGATTATGCTTTTAGGTGATTTTTGGTTTATTGAGTGATTTTCTATGTTTAATGATTTAATGGATTATAGTTGAATTAATTATTTAATTACATCATAAGTTTATTTTAAATAATTAATTAAGTTGAAATATTTTAATATTTTAATTTAATTAAATATTTAATTGAAAACTATATTAAATGTGCTAACATGGTTAATTAAATAATTAAATATTTGGTTGCATGTATTATTGTGACATAAATATTTAATCTATTTAATTAAATATTTTATTAATTATATGTGCATGAATGTGTTGAAAAAGTATTTTCAAATTTAAATATCTCAACTTGAAATTAGGAGTCACAGTTGAGTTGTGGCAATAAAGAATATTTTATTTATTTAATTTGGATATGCTTTTAATTTTGAGTGGAGTTAATTTAGGGATTGAATTGAGAGTTGTTATGAGGGGTTGCACAATTAGGGGAAGTTGATTCTCTTTAGGAGAATTCTCCTCTCATTTCCCTCATAACACGTTTTTGGATTTGGAGAGCTCTTGGTGATTTTGGAATTTTTTAAGGATTGTGGATTGTTGTGGATCCTTGTTGCTTTGAAGTATTTGAGATTTTTCTTGCTTGTGTGTGTGCTTGGATCTTCATCCTTGCCAGATTTTTGGTTGAATTGGGCTTGAGAATTTTCATATTTTCCTTCATCTTCCAAGCTACATTCTTTCATTTCTAGCATTGGAATCAAGGTAGGTTTTATTTGTCATGTATGGTTTCAATTTTGTAGATCCGAGGTTTTCTATGTTGATTAGGTGCATGTTCATTATTTTGGCTTTTAAATAGCTTATTGTTGTTTATACGTTCTCAGGTGTTAATAAAAATCCTAGATCTGAATTTCTTCCATTCTATGTATTCTTAGCATCGTAGGGTTATGCTGTCAAAATTTCGGGAAGAAATTCCCTCTAGATCTCTTAGGAAATAAAAAATTAATCCTTGGTATAGTTTAAACTATAGAGTAAAATTAAATATATGGTTTGTCATTGTTTCTACATTTTTGGGTGTTTATTAGAAGCCTAGATCTATCATTTTCATGTTCATGAATTTCTTAGCATAGCATCGTTATGCTCTCAAAAATTTGTGAATAGATCTCTTGTAAATCTCCTAAAATTTAAAAAATCAAATCCTGCCTATAGTATAAACTATAGGGAATAAAATAAATATTTGGTCTTTATGTATTTTCATTGTGAAAATTAAATAAGTTGAAAAAAAATCAACTCTCTAGAAAAGTATAGTGTGGTAAAAAAAAAAATCACCCAGAAGTTTAAAAAAAAAAAAATGCCCTTACCCTTTTCGTTATGTTGTTTTCGGATTAAATTAAACAAAAAATAAATAAATAAATATCAAAAATAAATAAAAATAAAATAAAGTTCTTTTTTAAAAAACTTCCCTTGTTATGAATTTTTTTTTTAAAAATAAAGTTAAGTTGGGGAGGGGGGGTGGGACCCCATCCCCACACCCCCCGCGCCATGATTAGCGCGCAGCCTTTAAGGCTGCAGGGGCTGTCCGGTCGCCATCGGCGTCGACGGCCAAGGAGAATAGGAGGGTGGGGGGGAACCGCGTGGGTCCCCCCACATATAGTTGTTTAGTTTTTTTTTTTAAAATTTATTTTATGTTTATTAAATTAAAAAAAAAACTTTTATCATTTTTAAATTCATTTAAAAAATTTTAATAGTTTTAAATTAATGTAGTTATATTTAATTATTATTTATGTTAACTTTTGTCTATGATTCACTTTATTAATTTAGTTTAATATATTAATTAACACATTTTTGTTATTTATAGTTTTTAATTTAATATATTAATGGTTAGTTATATTTTAATATATTAATTATTAATTTAAATTAATAGGTATTATTAATTTTTAAGTAGTATATTGATTATTAGTGTAATTAATTTTATTAATATGTTTATTTAAATTACTTGATTTAAAATGTAGTTGTTTAATTTAAGTTAAACAAGTTGATTTCTAATTATGTAATTATGAGGTGACTCGAGGCTTTGGTATCAGGTTAATTAATTTGAAGTAATTAAGGGATACTTTGATTAGATTAGTTAATCATGAGAGGTAGTTGTAAATGGGTTTTTAACACAAATTACCCTAATTATTTCAAATTAAGTTTTGATTAGATGAAGTTTATATTTAAGTTATATGTGGATGATTACATTGATATAGTTCATTTTTCAGTCTTTTAAGACGTTTTTGTTTCTCTGCATCTGTATGGATCTCTTGTGCTTAAATGTGTTACTGTTGGGGGCATTAGATGGCCTAGGATGTGTACAGAGGCTGGGGGAGTGTTTATATTTATGTTACTTCATGGTGTGTGTGCTATCTTTTATTACCCTAAACTGACCATATGATCCTTTCGATTATGTTATCTACTAGTGTACCTATGTGACCGTTCTTGTTGTATGGGATACTAATTTGGGGTACACTAGGGTTGTGACCTATGATAGATCTATTAGGATCTCTGAGCCTGGGGTAGGTTACCTAGATGCATAGTAGGAGGTGGCTTACAATAAGCTCCGTGTCCGTAAGAGACAACTAAATTGTTTATTGTAGAGTTTCTTAATAAGTGATAACTAAAGACATACTGAGAGATTAAAATGAATTAATAAGATATGAGTCTCCTCACCCATGCTTGAGTGCTAGTAAATACTGAGATGGAGGTTGAGATAGTGCTTTCCCCCTTATGAGGTGCGGGTTCGGGCATAGTTAGTGATCTTGTCAGTTTGAGAGGTCATTGGCTCCGTGTATGGTCACTTAGGTGTCAGAATCCATTGTGATTATCAGGGCTGAACTTAAGGGTTAGACATACATGATGACACCTTCCTTTACACATGCTAGATTTCCTACATTGTCAGTTGCCTCTGGATTAGTGATTCTTACCTATCATGATGATTAGTACACCGGATTAGAGAGCTATCAGGATCCCTTGCTTAGAGGTTATTCCTTATTGGTTTTGGATATCTGATTGGGAGCTGTTGTTATCTCCTTAGCACGGTGGGGTGGACCTTTGTGGTTCCACACGGACGAGTGGTAGTGATTCTTTACCCATTGAGATTCGACATCCTTGTACCAGGTGCTTGATGGTTTTTGCAGATGAACTCTTTATGTTCCTTCATCATTTTTTATGTAATTTCATTATTGTAAATCTTGTATTAGAGTATCGTATGTGATACCTAATATGGATATTGTATATTAAGTAGATTAGAGTGATTACCACATACCCTACAACATGTGCAGTGGATGTGTGTTATGGTGGTTTCATGGTTATCCATGAGGATGTAACTATGGTTATGTAAGTTGTATTTGTTATGTTTAATCAGATGGAATCTTTGTTATATTGTTAGATGTGTTTTGCTTTAAGTAATTCAACGTCATGGAACCCTTGAGTCATGTAATCTATGTGAGTGTAAGACATGTGTATAAATGACAATTTCTTCCGCATGAATGTATGTTTATTTATGTTAACTTTAAAAAAAAATTATTCAGCACACATAGTGACATGTACTAGGTTAATCTCTCTTGGGTTCCCTGGCGGGGCGTTACATAAACTCTATAGTTACTCGGCAGTCTCACTGGACCTCGACCCCCTAGTGACTCTATGCAATATATGTAACCTCTCATATAGAAAAGGATACTAATTGTGCAAGATGAAATCAAGCATCTTCTCCCACTCCCATCCTGGCCTATACAAGCACTCAACGCATGGGTGGGGAATAGAAATGTCTTATTAATTTATTTTTAAACCCGGTAGTGTATTAGGTTAGCACATATTAAGTAACTTACAATGATTTACCCTAGCAACCACTTAGGGTATCGACCCTCATTGCAAGCCACTCCCCCTTAAACACTTAGACTCCCTACCCTAATTTCATAATAATAATTAATCTCAAAAGTATCGTACAGGAATGATAGTCAAATTTTAGTTCCACAAAATGGCTTTAGGAACACACATTGGTCCTCAAACCAAAATCAAATAAACACACACTCTCAAGAGCTCACCTATACTTGAGCTTAGACAAACAATCGAGTAAAGACAATCGAATAGATACTATGTCACAAAAGAAGCAGAAACACAACTATCTAAAGCACACCCCCAACCTCTGGTACATTTCCCTAGGAGATAACGTAGTTCCCCAGATAAACCTTAAAGAAAATTACATTAACCAGGCGAAAAGAACACGATAATATGCAATTATAAGGAATTAAACTATTTAATCACAGTTTAGTAATTCCTTTTTATTTAATAACTAATGTTATATAAAACAAAATAGTAATTAATAACAAATAAATTAATATTATAACTAAGTTTAATTACTAAATACAAATCTTAAAATCTAACACTCATTTAATACAAATTAATATTATTTTAATTAAAATTAATATTAAATGAATAAACATATAACTTTCCATTAAATAAGTTAAAACATTATTATAAAAAATTAAATAAAATAATAATAAAAACTATTTTTATTATATTAAAAATTAAATCATATTAAATAAAATAAAAACATAACATTTGGTGGGGACGTACCCCGCACACCAATTCCAAGGTAGGTGGGCCCCCTTTAGGCTGTCGTAGGCAGCCCGGCTGCTACCAACAACCTAGTTGTCATGCGCAGCAGCAGCTGCCATGGCAGCTAGCTGTCAGAGTGGGGATTGGGACCTCGGCCCCAATTTAATTTATAATATATATATTTTTAAATATATTTTTTTTAAAATATAGAACTCAGTTCTGTCAAAAAACAACAGATAATTTTTTTAATAAATATAGTTTTTTTAAAAAAAACACTAGAATGTAATGATAACCATAAATTCTCTTTTTTTATGGGAAAAATTTACAAAAGAACTACGTTCTTATTTTCTTTAAACACTAATGGGTTTATTTTTTTGAGTCTGATTGTGCATTTAAATTAGTTTTAAGGAATATCTCAAGAACACCTAATTTAATTTCTAAGATTAACTCATTTTTTCAAAAATCATAAATCTGGGTTATCTAATCCATTTTCTACTATTCTAAATCCACAAATCTAGTCTTAAGCTATCCTAGAACATACAGAACGAGTTCTAGATCTATCCTATCAACCAAAACTAGATTTTAAGAAAAAATACAATTTTCTTAATAAAATATTTGTTTTAAAATATAGACACACAATTTCATATCTAGGATCCAACCTCAACTTCTTCACAAATCTGAAACCACTGATCCAATAGCAAACAAGCAAGCTTTCTAAACTACTCTTGAGCTTTCAAAAATTCCTTCTTGTCAAAATCCTGAGCTTAAATCCCTCAAACCTGTCTGTTCTTGAAAATGAACTAAAATTTTCCTAAAATAGAAAAAAAAACACTTAACCTAGGGTTTCTAAACTTGCCCCAAGGTTCAAAAGTAACTCCTATTGACTTTTGAGTCAAAAGATTTGATTCACAAAATTCCATTTTTATCCTCAAAAAAATCAACTTTATTTCAATTTAGGATTTAATAATTGCTAAAATCCCTTAATAGTAAAAGTTAAGAATTTAATTAAATCTTTTAATAACAAAAGTATTTTAATTAACTTTTTATTAATTAAAATCCCTCTTGTTTATTATTTCTATAATTAACAAGATTTAATAATTATACCATAAATAACATAATAAACCAAATTCTATTTTAACATGAATATAACCTCAAACCATAGATACAAACTTGAAAACCCAACTAAGACAAATAAGAAAAACTCAAACACAGGGAAAGGTTCTCGAATTCACATCACCTTGACAGATTCGAAGGGTAACAACATAGAATATTGTTCACTATTTCAGGACAATAAGTGGTTTTAGTTGGGGTTTTGGACCTGTTCGTTATCTCCCCCCTCTTACCATCGATATGTTGTGATAGGGCACGTTCACTCCTGCCAATTCAAGAAAGACAATGCCCGATACCTACAATCCCATCATCACAAAAATGAACATGCACATACATATAATATGTAACAAGCAATGGTTGAGAACGGTAGATTGTGTGGGTCTCACAGGTAAGTAACTACGACCCCGCCTCATACCATAAAAATCACATTATACAAAATGTAAAAGAATACATATAATCCATGTTCATAAATATAGTGTCAGTATTTGATGACATATAACTAATTGAATGTTTGAAGATGTTAAGTTGATCACCGAAATGCAAAAGGATAATGCAAGACATTAAATTAGTTAATTGATTGTATTAACATTGATGTCAACTTGATATAATCTAATCGGTTATAATCAAAGTGTCAAAGACTTCAGAGAATCTAAGAGATAAAGATTATGCTTTCAGTAATGCATAGAAGACAAGAATTCACAATATGACATCAAACATTGATGGTCAGTGGAACACCAATGGACAGAGATCACCAAAAGTCAATTCATGTAGTGATGCCCGAGCAAGAACACCGACGAGAAGAATCAAAAGCATAACTGACGGCCAGAAACATAGTGTAAACCCACAGAGAAGCTCGAGGAGAACTGGAGTGTTGACCGAAGCTATCAAAGAGTTAAACACCAAAATTAACTTGAGTTCAGAAAAGACAAAATATCTAGCTGGCAGAGCTAAATATAGACTTAACTGGTAGTTATTTTTGTTTTCATCGACGGGATAAACCCAGAGATAAGTAAGGGATTTAAAGTTATTTTTGTCCTATTGGAAAGAAGATCTCCAGGAGATAAAGAAAGATTTTTGATTTAAGTCTAATTGGTGATAATTGTGGATCACGCCAAGATCAAGAAAATCAAGAACCTAACAATGGTGATATCATGTCTATAAAGAGACAACTCAATTCATTATGAATTGTGGTGGGTAAATAAATGAAAAGAGGATGCTGAAGAGAAAATGGTGAAGAGAAACTTCATACATTCCTGATCAATCAACCTGAGGAAAGAGCTAAATTTTTTTGCGGACACCGAGCAACAGAGCACAACATCACCAAGAAGAATCAAAGTGGAGAAAAGGTATAAACCAAGATATATTGATCAGAATAGTTTTATGAGATTACAATAGATCTGAAAATCTGCAAGTATAAGTTGTATATGTGAATAGATCATATTGTTTTAGTTTAACCATTGATTTAGAAAGTCTCTTAACTGAGCAGGATTTAAAGATCCTTTCTATATTGAGATATATCCCAAGGAGTATCAAACATTTTCATCATTAATATAGCATGAGATGAAAGATACCTATTGACAAACCAAGTGAGTGTTTGATCAAGAATGGTAGCATAGAGATGCCCGAAATCAAGTGGCAGACTAAACTTTTAAATCCTCTAACAAGGTCACACCTAACAGTGTGTTTGTAGCCTTTAACATCGTTGGCTCTTCACCGAGCTCACTTCAGAAGAGTGTAAATTTTGGGTTACTGGCCCCAAGTGGTTTTTCCCTTAACATGGTTTCCACATTAAAAATCCACGTTTCAATGTGTTTATGAGGCATTACTTTAGTGTTTTGTATTACACATAACTTAACTAGATTGATCGGTATACTCTAGGTAATTTACTATCTTTCAGTAAATTAACAGACTGTTATTTGGTAAACATATAAAAGAAAATTTTACAAAGCATTCCGAGCAGTAGTAATACTAGAGGCTTAATATTGTGGTACTAAATTTCTGGGTTGATTATTGGAATATTTTTGAGGCCACTGATTCACCCCTCCCCCCCCTTCTCAGTCATTACTAACAATTGGTATCCGAGCTTGTGTGCTTAGAAAGGGAGTTTAACAGCTCAAGCAAGAGATCACAAGATGAACTAATGAGATGTGCCCAAGTTGAATAAAGACAAATTTGCATCATGGCAAAGCACAATAAGAATCCACCTATTAGGTATTGGAAATGATATTGTTCAATACTTGGATACTGAATATGTGTTGCCTACAGGACCTCACAGTCTTGAGAAATTAAGAGTAAAGCATGAGCATAACTGCATGATGATAGAACTTGTATCATCACTCTCCGATGTTGAGTTTGAAGATGTCAAAACCTGCACCTCTGCAAAGCAAATGTGGGATAAGTTGAAGCTTGTACATGGAGGAGATGCCAATGTACTAAGAGCAAAGGAAGAAAGCCTAAGAGGGAGGTTTAATGACCTAAGGATGAAAGAAGGAGAAAACATTACTCATTATAGTTGCAAAATCAAAGAGGTAGTAAATGCTATCTGAGGAGTTGGAGGTGTACTTGAAGAGGAGACAGTGGTAAGTAAAATCTTAAGAAGCTTATTGCCTGTATATGCTATTATAGTTTTTTCTATTCAATAAATGACAGAAGTTGCAAACAATACAATTACTGTAGACTAATTTCATTTGAGATGAACAACTTTGATAATAGTGTCTTACCATATATAGAATCTACATTCAAATCTTCTTTAAAGATAAGTAACTCGGGTCATAGACATGTTGTTAGAAATTATAGTGACAGTGATAATGAGGATCAAGTACTTGATGAGATTGAAGCACTTGTGGCTAGAAGATTGTAGAGAGGCAAAGGTAGATACAAAGGTAAATTACCACTTGTATGTTTCAATTGTAAAGAAATTACCACTTTGCTACAAGATGCCCAAACCGAAGAAAAGATGACAGAAGAAATGACAGATCATATGAGAAGAAGTTTGATAAAGGTGATAATAGAGATTACCAGAGCAACTAACAATCTAATAAGAGAGATACCCAAGACTACAAGGCAAAGGGAAGAAAGCTTGTTACCTAGCTGAGAAAAGAGCTGATTACATTGACACCGAATCAGAAGAAGACATCGAGATGGTATTTGTAGACATGAAGGATGATTCAGATGAAGATGAAGAAAGGTATGTAGAAACTGCACTCATATCTAAAGTTAGTTAAAATGATTTTTGGATCATAGATAATGGCTGTACTCACCATATGACCAGTGATAAACAAAATTTTTAGACTTTTGAATACTATAATAGTGGTTTAGTGAGAATGGGAAATGATACACCTTGTCCAATTGAAGGTAAAGGAACCATAAAGTTGAATAACCTGATAAAATGTGAAAATGGCTATTGGGTGAAAGGACTGAATTATAATTTGTTAAGTGTTTCATAGATGAACAATTTAGGTCACTGAGTAGCATTTGAAAATAAGAAGGCAAAGATCTACAATGAATCAGGAAGGTTGATTGGTACCGGTGAGCAGACAAAAGGTAACCTTTTCTATCTTGATGATACTAACACCACCTGTTTAATGGCTAGAAACGAAGACATATGGTTGTGGCACAAAGGATTATGTCATGTGAACTTTGAAGACATGATAAAGATAAGCAACAAAAGGAATGTCAGAGGCTTACCGAGCATGAATAATCCTGAGCATATCATGTGCAAGAATTGTCAAAAAGGTAAGATGACAAAGTCTAGTTTCAAGACTAAAACCCATACATCTACTGCAATTCTAGAATTAGTCCATATAGATCTATGTGGACCCATAAGAACAAAGAGCTACTATGGAGATAGGTACTTTATTCGAGCTTTGTTGATGACTTTTCTAGAATGATGACAGTAATGTTCTTAAAAGATAAATCAGAAGTATTTAAGATGTTTAAATGGTATAAAGCAATGGTAGAAAAACAAAGTGAAAAGAAATTGAAATGCTTAAGGTCAGATAGAGGAGGGGAATTTACTTCAAAAGAATTCACTGACTATTGCAATGAGCATGGAATTAAAAGACAGGTTTCTACACCGAGAAAACCACATAAAAATGGAATTGTTGAAAGGAGAAACATATCAATTGTTGACTGTGCCAGAACATTGATGATTGAGAAAAGAATCATTCAAAATTTTTAGATGAAATTTGTCAGTACTATTATCTACACACTAAATAGGGTACAATTGAAGGACACAAAGAAGACACCATATGAGCTTTGGTATGGTCATACAACCAATGTAAGTTACTTCAGAATCTTTGGTAGTCAATGTTATATATTGAAGGATGATAGAAATGGAAAACTTGACTACAAAAGTGATGAAGGTATCTTTATAGGGTATTCAACCAAAAGAAAGGCTTATAAATGTCTTAACAAGTCATCTAACGAAATCATTGAAAGTGTAAATGTGAAAATAGATGAATTTGTAGAAAAGAATGATGAGGAAAGCAAAAAGGAACTGCAGGACTACAACAAGTTTGCTTATACAGAACCTGACACTCTACCCGAGAAATAGTGCGTCTCTCCCGAGCATCAGAACATTGCACCTGAGCATCAGGATGCAATTACTGACAATCAGGATAATCCTCAAGGTGATGTTCTGAACAATGGAGATGAGAACGAAGGTCAAGAAGATGATTAGAATGATGAACACTAAGCTTAACCAAAACTTGCCAAGTATGTCAGAAGACATCATCCATAGAATCAAATCATTGAAGACAAAAAGGCTGGAACAAGAACAAGAAGCATGTCACTTAACACCAGATTTTTACTTTGTTATTTTGAGCCTAAATTTGTTAACAATGCACTTGAGAATGAAGAATGGGTCAGTGTTATGAATGAGGAAATAGAACAGATTGAGAAGAATAATACATGGACACTAGTACCGAGACCAAATAAAAAGAATGTCATCAGTAAGAAATGGATATTCAAAAACAAGCTGAATGAGAATGGAGAAGTCACTAGAAACAAAGCAAGATTAGTATGCAAAGGATATGGACAAGAAGGTATTGATTATGGAGAAACATTTATACCCATTGCTAGACTACAAAGAGTTAGAATCTTACTTGCTTATGCTGCATTTAAAGGATTCAAGGTATACCTAATGGATGTTAAATCTGCATTCCTAAATGGAATATTAGAAGACGAGGTATACATTGAACAACTAGAAGGGTTTGTTGATCCAAACAAGAGAAACATGGTATGTAGACTACATAAAGACTTGTGTGGATGGAAACAAGCACCAAGAGCCTGGTATGAAAGAATTCACTCATATCTCATTAGCATAAAATTTGTGAGAACACGTGAAAATAACAATCTGTACTTAAAAGAAGATATCGATGGTAATATTCTGATTGTTGAAATTTTTGTTGATGATATCATTTTTGGGGAAAATGAATTGTTATGCAAATCCTTTTCTAATAAAATGAGAAAAGACTTTGAAATGTCTATGTTTGGGGAGATCAAATTCTTTCTTGGTCTCTAGATTCTTCAACAAGATGTAGGCATATACATCACTCAGTCCAAATACATCAAGGAAGTGTTGAAGATATTCAAGATGGAAGATTCTAAACCATTTGGAACACCTATGGCTACCATATGTAAGCTGACAAAATAAGACAAATCCAATGAGGTAAATTAGACCTTATATAGATCAATGATTGGAAAACTGATGTATGTTGTTTACACCAGACAAGATATAGCACATGCAGTTGGAATAGTTACAAGATTCTCTAATAATCCCAAACAATCACATATGACTGCTATCAAGAGAATCCTGAGATATCTAAAGAACACCAAGAACTATGGCTTATGGTACAAAAGAGAAGGAAAATTTGAGCTACAAGTCTATACAGATACTGATTGGGCTGGAAACATTGATGACCGAAAGAGCTAAACTGGAGGAGCATTCTTCATGGGTGACAAACTTGTCACATGGATAAGAAAGAAGCAAGGATGCATCTCTCAGTCGACTGCAGAAGAAGAGTATATGGTTGCGGCTGCAAATTGCTCCAATATTACATGGGTCAAACAATTGCTGGAAGGTATGAATATGAAGATTCTTGAACTAGTAATTATCTACTATGATAATACCAGTGCAATAAACATTTCTAAGAATCCAGTCATGCATGCTAAGACTAAGAATATTTCTATCAAGTATCACTATCTAAGAGAACAAGAGCAAGCTAAGGAAGTGACACTGGAATATGTTCAATCAAAGGAACAATTAGCTGACATATTCACAAAGCCATTACCGAAGGATACATTTGAGTATCTGAGACAGAGACTAGGGGTCCAACCCTTGTCTAATGGTCAGTAAGATGATTAGGAGGATGCATCAGCCTAAATCAAATCTGAAGATCAATCATTTTGATGCAAATATTGCTTGATGGATAGCAAAAGATATATCTATACATAGAAAGGTACAAATTTGCACCGAAAAATAGAACATTGTATTGCTGATGGATAGGGAAATTCAAGGAATATATTATGCAAAGGGATGGAACATGATATAGATGATTTTTTTTTTGCATTGTTGTCAAAGGGAGAGATGATCTCATTATCATACAAAGGGAGAGATGATTCCATTATCATCTAAAAGGACAGATGATCATAAAGGGAGAGATGATCTCATTAACATAAAGAAAGAGATATGATAAAGGGAGAGATTATATCATTATCCATGAAGAGAATTTCCTGAGAATCAGAAGGAAGAGTTAATCAATATTCCAAGGGAGAGAAATTTATTACATATGAAATATCCATCTAAGGGAGAGAAGTAACAAAGGGAGAGAATTCACACAAAGAGAAATATTTTTGTCAATGGAAAAAGAGATTATCAAGAAGAGGAACAGTCAAGGAAGAGCACATACCAGAACAGAGCCATCAGATGATACATCTATCCAGAGAAGGGATTAAAGATTGAAGACAATCATTCTACATGAATCAAATCCAAGCTATTTTTGAGCTAAACGAGAGCCAGACATTTGTAATAGTTACATTAGGAAAGCTTGATGAAACTTTATATTTCATATTGTATTAGCAATAGTATAGTATGATAATGTAGTATGTTTCCATCAATGCCAAGGGAGAGATTGATGACATGTAACTGATTTAATATTTGAAGATGTTAAGTTGCTCACCGAAATGCAGAAGGATAATGCAAGACATTAAATCAGTTAATGGATTGTATTGTCATTGATGTCAACTTTATATAATCTAATCGGTTATAATCAAAGTGTCAAAGACTTCAGAGAATCAAAGAGATAAAGATTATGCTTTCAGTAATGTATAGGAGACAAGAATTCACAATATGACTTCAAACAGCGACGGTTAGTGGAAAACTAACAGACACAGATCACCGAAAGTCAAGTCACAGTGATGCCCAAGCAAGAACACCGATGAGCATTACCAACGAGTAGAATCATAAGCATAACCGACAGCCAGAAACATAGTGTAAATCGACGAAGAAGCCTGAGGAGAACTAGAGTGTTGACCAAAGCTATCAAAGAGTTAAACATCAAAATTAACTTGAGTTCATAAATGACCAAATATCTAGCTAGCAGAGCTAAATATAGACTTAACTGGTAATTATCTTTATTTTCATCGACAAGATAAAGCCAGAGATAAGTAAGGGATTTAAAGTTGTTTTTGTCCAGTTAGCAAGAAGATCTTAGGGAGATAAAACAAGAGTTTTTCTTTAAGTCTAATTGGCGAGAATTGTGGATCACGTCAAGATCAAGAAAATCAAGAACCTAACAACGGTGATATCATGTCTGTAAAGAGACAACTCAATTCATTATGAATTGTGGTGGGTAAATAAATGAAAAGAGGATGTTGAAGAAAACCTAATGAAGAGAAACTTCATACAGTCCTGATTAATCAAGCTGAGGAAAGAGATAAAGTTTTCTGCGGACACCGAGCAATAGAGCACAGCATCACTGAGCAGAATCAAAGTGGGGCAAAGGTATAAACTAAGATATATTGATCAGAATAGTTTTATGAGATTATAATAGATCTAAAAAATCTGCAAGTATAAGTTTTATATGTGAACAAATCATACTGTTTCAGTTTAACCATTGATTCAAAAAGTCTCTTAACTGAGAAGGATTTAAAGATCCTTTCTATATTGAGATACATCCCAAGGAGTATCAAAAATTTTGATCATGAAGATAGCATGAGATGCCAGATACCTATTGACAGGCCAAGTGAGTGTTTGATCAAGGATGGTAGCATAGAGATGCCCAATATCAAATGATAGACTAAACTTTTAAATCCTCTAACAAGGTCACACCTAACAGTGTGTTTGTAACCTTTAACAGGGTTGGCTCTTCACCGAGCTCACTTCAGAGGAGTGAACATTTTGGGTTACCGGTCCCAGGTGGTTTTTCCCTTAACAGGGTTTCCATGTTAAAAATCTATGTGTCAATGTGTTTATGAGTCATTACTTTAGTATTTTTCATTACACATAACTTAATTGGATTGATCGGTATACTCTAGGTAATTTACTGTCTTTCAGTAAATTAACAGACTATTATTCAGTAAATATATAGTAGAAAGTTTTACAAAGCATTCCGAGTAGTAGTAATTTGATAAAAGTATTTGGAGGCATTCATCTTATAGGACTGAAGATAACTAGAGGCCTAATATTGTGGTACTAAGTTTTTGGGTTGATTATTGGAATAATTTTTAGGCCACTAATTCACCCCCCCACCCCCTCAGTTATTACTAACAGTATTGTCAGTAATCCATAATCATAAATGTCATCATAACATTAGATAAACATCATAAAACTAATCATAAGTCTAATTTTAACCACATTAAATAATGCAAAATCCATGGTTCTTACTAACTAAAATCCAACAAAAAGGTTATACAATATCAACTGCAAAAAGAACTAGAGTAGTTGATGCACACATGCGAGTGGCAAAAAAGAGTTTAACAAAATAAACTAAGAGCTGGTAAGGGTGGGCACTATACTTTTCAATAATTGTTCAAATTTATTTATAAAACACTAATAAAAAACTTTATTTACATTTACCTTCTTTTAGATGTGTCTATTTAGTGAAATAGACTAAATCTCTTTTATTGAGAAAACTTATGGAAATGAAAATTACTTATTATTTGCCTTAAAACAAGATAATGGGGATAGGATAATCTAAATCCTTGAAACATTTAACAATGAGACCATACTATCATTAGCAACATAGTCAGCAAGGAAAAAAAAAACTCTTTGTAGGGTTACCACACTATTTGCATCATTCTAGAAATAACACATTTATTTTTTATCCTAAATTATATCCGGGTAAGAACTAAAGTAGATGTACAATATGCATTTTGTAAACACATACATCATTCAATTGAAAGGACAAACCTATGTCAAAATGCTTCAATGACATACAATTTTACTTCACTTTTGTGTAAAATTATGTAATATATTTGTAACTAATAGGATGTGTAAATTCATAACCTTCATGAGCTTTCCTTTTAGTATCGACTAATTATGCTTGTTTTGTGAATATATTCTAAACACCTTGTTCAACATTTCATTTGTTAATGAAAAATTGAAGAGTGACAAGTAGAAGAGAGTATTGTACACAATTCAAGGAATCATAGGCCCCACCATCAACAACTAGGGTAACCAATATTTGGCTCTTAAAACCCTTGTATATCATTGTCAATAGATTTACCTAAACAATTTTGTTTGTATTTTGAGACTATATTCCAAAACTTGCACAATAAACAATATCCCTCATATACAATATTTTAATTTAAATTAATATAACTTCTATGCACAAATCAAATTGTACTATATCATATTTGACTTATGTATAATTTTCTATCGGTGTAACCATTGCATCTCCTCCTGGTGCAAGTGTTGGTTTTTATTATCTTTTGCATTTTAGACTTTAAGAAAAGGTAGATGAGATTTGAAGTTTCTAACCTATTTTTGCTTTGTTTCAATATAATTTATTTGTTCAATTGAATATTTTAATTATTTTCTAAATCTTTGTACTTCTTGATCAAATAACTAAATTATATTAAGTATAATATAATAATATTAATATAATATAATATTGTAAGCAATATTAAATATATTTTAAATATTGTAGACTGATATTCTTAATCTTTAATAGAATATTATATTATCATTTTATACAATATTATATTACTATTAATTAATAATATAATATAGAATATAATTTTCTAATATTAATCATTTATTATTTAATATGTTAAAGAAAAATTTCATTTTTAAGAATATCTTTAATATCTATATCGTTGTTCTTACCTTTTTAATATTGATAAAATATTTACATCTGAAAAAATATATATATATATATTAAAATAAATAAATGAATATTGATATTGAATATAATAAATAAGAAATTTATTTTTCATTTTTCATTTTTTTCTATGGTTGTTTCTAATGACAGAAACAAGAAAGTGTGATGCTAAATTGTATAATTAAGATTTAAATCTCTTGCTCATTCCAATGAAACAAATGAGTCTATTAGTAGCATTTCAAAAGAACTATAATTGCGGAGTAGAGATAACAATGAAGTATTAAATAATTCAAAATGAATATTTATAGTGCCCTTCTAAAATTGGAACTTGCAGTCAAACACGATGTAGATGGCCTTGTTGTCTTCCCCGTTCGTAAATGTTCAGTGTAACTTTAAAGTCGTTCTTACACAATTGAAATCAAAGTTGTTTGATATAGTCTATTAATTAGAATGCAAACAAAGCAGAATGCACAGTTTGAAACCTCGTTAAGTATTGTTGAAAGAAACATTTACACCAGTTGATATCCAATGCAAACAGAGTAGAATGCACATGTTGAAAGCTCAATGAGGAGGATTGTTGAATTATAATACGGTCTTTTATACTCGATGATATACACTATTGATTTAAGTGAAATGCTACCACACTAAGTCAAAAAAACACTTTAAACTTTATACAAAACTTTTTAATTTTATAAAATTTATTGTAATCATTAGAATGATCCTACTTGAAAAAAGATACAGAAATAAATTGGTAACACTATAACCATATTTTATGGGTTATAAATAGCTTTAGTTGTGATAACGATGAATGACATAATACCCTAATTTGTGTAATCAGCTTTGCCCAAGGTTTGAATGTACAACGTATCTAGGGGAGACGACCCGGTAGTT
Source organism: Thuja plicata (assembly GCA_018584345.1). Lineage (NCBI taxonomy): Eukaryota > Viridiplantae > Streptophyta > Pinopsida > Cupressales > Cupressaceae > Thuja > Thuja plicata. The sequence continues at coordinate 2,506,581 of MU225420.1, forward strand.
GAGCACCCTAACTTCGCAGTTCCCAAAATCCTACATGGAAATTTTAAATCACTCCTATTTTTTTACAGCAGCTTACATGGCAAGTCCCCTTCCTATAACTAAGGTTTCAGCGCCACATCATCAAATATGATGCCACATCAGCATGCTTTTTACCAATGTGTCCAAAACAGCCCAAAAAAAAAGTGAGATCAATCATAGTGCATTAGGGACCCCCATACTTGTACAGCTAATGTGGCATCACACTATTGGTTTCTTTTTAGGAAAAGGGACACATTTCATTCAGTTATGGGTAGTCATCATTAGCAAAAGAAACTTTGAAGTCATAGCTTTTGGTACAATGTTGTTAAAAAATTGGATATTAAATCAGCAAGTGTGGGTATTTAATTAACAACTACTATCACAACTATTAGAACGCGCTCAACTACCGGGTCCTCTCCCCTAGTACTAACATGCAATTATAAATTCTTGCATAGTACGTCTTGTGTCTTGGATCCTACAGCCGACTACAATAAAGTAGATTTGACACCACTTTATTGCCGTCCAACACTATAACGTGACTTGATGTGGGCCTAAAATTGTTGTTATCTGTATCTTGAAGATAAGAAACGAGTGGTTTTTGGAGTTTGGGGAATCTTCTTTTATTTCACTTAATACTATTACACAATGCTTCCAATTAAATAAATTTTGCATAACTATAAATGTGATGGTAGATCAAATTTTGTGATTCAAAATGTTGATGTAAAAATTGTTACATTATTAGAATTCAGAAATATCATAGTATTGTTTTAGAATGTGCATATAATACAAATATAATTGTCTATTATTAATATAGTTAAAAATATTTTTTAAGAAATTTTTATTTTATAATTTGTATTATTATAATAGCGAAGCTTTTATAATTTGTATTAGTATAACAGTGAAAATTATATAGTTTATATACTTTTCAAGTTTAGTTTAGTGTTGTTAAATTTGGTATAAAATGGTATGTAATTTGAAGTTTACTTCATTTTACTTACACTTATTTTTAAAGCGGTTTTGATTCTCGATTTTATCATTTCTTCATTTTACGTCAAATTCACAAATTTCACTACCCAAATCAAATATGTAATTTGTAGAAATGATCCCATAAATTTTAGTTTTAAAATTCTAATTTAAGGCCAATCTAACCCCCTTACAACTACTAGTTATGTGCTAACTTGGATCGCAAAACATTTTACTTACCACCTTGTGGAGTTGCATTTAAGGTTTAGAACCCTAATTCGCTATCACAAACTTGATTATTTGATAACTAAAACTCATTCAATGATGAGAACTAAGAGACATTCATTGAGATTATTAATTAATTGGTTATTTCACTGTGCGCTTGCAAAAATATATAGAAAATCTCTTATATACATTCATTGATATTATTAATTAATTGTTTCTTTCATCATCTTTCCTGTTAGGGCATTTGGCAGCAAAATGTACAATTTCTTTACAGTTAAAGCATACTAAAGGTAGTTTACCTTTATATCTTCCTTTATCTGTGTGCAATCTTCTAGCCATTAATGCTTCAAGTTCATCAAGTTCTCTCTCATCACTATCACTATCACTGTCATTTCTTATCATGTGTTTGTTACCAGATCTACTGATTTTCAGAGATGACATAAACGCAGATTCAAGAGTAGGAACAACATTGTTGTCAAAATTGTTCAACACAAATGAAATCAGTCTACCGACTAGACTATCAATTGTGATATTATTTCTAGGTGTTTCTCTCATTTCATGTATTGCAGAAACTCTAATAGCATAAATAGGCAATAATGTTTTGAGAATCTTACTTACAATAGTGTCTTCATCAATAACTCCACCTGCTCCACGAATAGCATTCACAACCTCCTTGATTCATGATTACTATACTGAGATATGTTTCTCCTTCTTTCATTCTCATGTCATCAAACTTTCCTCTAAGACTTTCAGCTTTAGCTCTTTGCATATTTACATCTTCTCCATGAACTAGTGTAAGTGTGTCCCACGTCTGCTTGGTTAATGTACATGTCTTGACATCTTCAAATTCAACATCAGATAGTGAAGAAGCAAGCTCTATCATCATAGTATTGTGGTCATGTCTTTCTCTTAGCTGAACAACAGTCAAAGGTCTAATAGGTAAGGTGAGCTCAGTATCCAAATATTGTGTTACATCATTTCTAATCCCTGACAGATATAGTCTCATTCTACTCTTCCATGTTGAGAAGTTGTCCTTCTTCAGCTTAGGCACATCTTTCTTATTTATCTTTTGATCTTTAGCTTAAGTCCTTTAAAACTTTTCTTCTAAGCATTGTATACTATGATACCAATTGTTAGATAACTGAGAGGGGGGGTGAATCAGTTAGTTTAAGTTATCCTGCAGGGTGTGTTCACCTATGTGCTAAAATGTTGACACACTTCTATGAATCATTTCATCCAAGGTTGGTCAAGAATGAGACCTTAAATATCAATCTATGGCTCTCTAGTCATGGAGTGCAAAGGTTTGAAATGGAGGCCCTCAGATTGACCTAGTTAGTGCCTATGCAAGTACATCATGAAACGAGAGATTCAATGCATGAAAAAATGAGATCTACTCTATATGATTGCAAAGCATAAAAGGAAACTAATCTAAATGATAACAATGCAAGATTAATCTATGAAAGGAAATGCAAATGCAAATTTAATCTATGAAAATAAACATGAATCTAATCTACATGAGTAGCCATGAATGCAAGAAGAAGAAGACAAGAAGAGAGAAGTTGCAATATCCAAGCTCAAGTGCTCAAATCCTCCTCCAAAATTTCTCTCCAAACCTGCAACATAACAATTCTATGAAAACCTAATATGAAAATGAGAAGGAGAGATTTCTTTATAAAGAAAAATGAACGATTGAGATTAAGAGGCAAAAAGAAATAATCAATGGTTGAGATTAAGAGGCAAAAACCCACCACTTACGAAGATGTGATGAAAAAGCAATTTTTATTTAATTTATTGCCTTTTTCAACAAATAAAGTGCTTTAAGTGGGGATTTTTATTTATTTAATTAAAAGAGGGGTTTTCTTTCAATTAAATAAATTAGAAGAATTTTATTTAATTAAATG
>MU225420.1:2545560-2564884 GCA_018584345.1 Thuja plicata
TCAGTGCATATTCCAATTCCAAAATGCGGCACCCAAACGCGGAAAATACATCTTCTCGGTCATCTTCCAGGTGCGTCCAAACGGGTCGAACACATATTCCAGATATTATTTTGAGGATATGATATTCCAGAATTGCAGCATATTCCAGAATTGACTATATCCGGCATTCCGTATGCCTGTGTCCAAACGGGCCCTAAATGCAAACATATCCACTATACCAACCACTCAAATGACAACCACTTTACACTAATGCTAAGCTCCCATGTAAAGCTTTCGAAGTGCGTGTGCAAAGTAAAGTGTTTCAATAATAATTTATGGTGATTTTACACTTTTTTGTGATACTGAATTCTACATTTTGAAAAAACAAATTCACTTTGAGATGTATGTTGCTGCTAAACCATTACAAATGGGAAGATGAAGTAAATTAGTTTTTTAGGATTTTCTATTTAGATACTAAATATATTATTAGTTCTGCTTATAGAAGATACTACTCCATCGGTTAAATGCATTTTATTTTTCAAGGCCAATCATATTAAAGAATTTTTTAATCTATTATGTTTTTACTATAATTCTAAAATTTATATATATTTAAATAACTTAAATAAAACTATTTATCTCTTTCCCTATTGGTTGAGAGGGCTAACAATAAAGAGTAAAATTAATTGTTCTAAATTTTTATTAAAAAAATTAATGAAGTTTCCAGACTTCACATCTTTTGACAGGTAAATCGACCATTAAGGCTCTGACATTTCTTTTATTATTCCCTTCTTCGTCTGCTTTCTCGGACCCGCCATTTCTTTCAGGCTATACCTTCCTTTGATCAGTATGTCTACGCTTATGAAGCAGCAAACCCTAACCCTATTGCTTAGAATATGTATTATACTCAGAAGCTCACGCTGATGAACCCTCCATACCAAGGTGTCAGGGTGTCATGGCTCCTCCTATCACTGTAGATCTCCAGTCTGCTCCAAAGAAAATTATAGAGGGTCAAAAGTAGAGAAAAGTTTCTCAGTCTTTATGAGTTCGAAGATTCATCAGATTTAAGACATTAGGGTTTTCAGTCTGTTTATGAATTCAAGGAGGGCCAAAAGTCTAGCAAGTTTATCAGTCTCTTTCAATTTGAAGATTCATCAGATTAAAGACATTAGGGTTTTTACAGTCTATTGATGAATTTGATAACTTTTGGATTTGATTGCCTGTATCATCATATTTTCTTCATTTCATTTCTTATCCTTTCTTTTTCTTGTTTATCTCTTCTTATTGACTGAGAAGACGAACAGTAAGAGTAAAATTAATTTTTAAACTTTTATTACAAATAAATTTAAAAGTTTGCAAACCTTAAAAATGAAAAAATCTAAATACTCTCTGGAACTTTCTACTCTACTGGAAGTTCCTGCCTTCTTTCTAGAAGGCCCCAGTAGGTCAAGCTCCAAATCTCTGGCGGAATATTCTTCTGCAATGGGTTGGGGTCATAATTAGCGAGATCAAGAGTTTGTTGCTCAGTCGCCGTCACCTCCACAGGCGACTCATACTCGTGAAATTTTTGGGTACTTCAATCCGTCCACGCATCTACTGCCACTGGAACCTAGGTCTCTTGACACATTCTTTCATTTATTTCGACGAATTCCAGTCAACGCAATGCAGATTAATATCTTTTGAACAAGGCGGCCCTTAAATTGTTGCAAAGGAGCTGCCTAGATTCTTTTACAGGGGAGGCGGAGTTATGCTCTAATTTCAGCATAAGGAAGTGTTTTTAGTTTTTGTTTTCATATGCATGTGTATTCGGGACGGTGTTGTTTATGTCGGTGCGGCAAAGATTGTAATAGGAAGAGAAAATATGGCAATAACAATAAATAGAAAACCTCTTTTCAACTTTTTACTTTGGCTTTCAAAATTTTGGGTACGTCTCTCACCTATTTTTGGTCTTCTGCATTTTCTGTCTGCTGGCTTTATTTTCCATTGTTTTTTCCAGCTATTTGTAGAATATTCCCCCCCTTCTAATTCTTTACAGTTGAAAACTCCAAAGAAAAGAAATCACGCCGCTTCTTCTCAGATCCCAGAAGCTTGGCCAATCCAAATTCAGATACCTTGGCATTCCATTGTCTGTCCAGAATAATGTTGCTTGATTTAATGTCTCTGCGAACAACCTTGGGCTCTAACCCCTCGTGTAAATATAGCCTGCAACAACATTCATGATCCAAAATCAGGTAGATTTCCACCTTCTTGTCAACATGCATTGCTACATAAAGGAAGCCTAATACTGACGTGCGTACTACTACTAACAAGTAAGTTAACAGAGAATAATTAAGATTGGTTACCCTTTGGTTGTCCTAAGAATAATTCTCATTCGGATCTCCCATGTGAGAGGACTGGAAGGCCCTACATCTCTGTGAAGCCACTCTTCCAATTTGCCATTGTCAATGAACTCGTACACAAGCATCATGTGAGTGTTTGTCAAATCACATTCCTCAAATAACACTAGAAAACTAAAATGTATACTGCAAAGGTCATTATACCTAGCATCTAGAAAACTCAAATTCTAAAATGAAATGTATCTAATCTGTAGTGGTCATACGTAATGCTTCATATTACAGATCCACCATTGACAGACCTGTGAGCACCCTTGGCACAATACCCATTTAGACAAACAATATTTTGTGCCTGACTTGTCCAATTGCTTCAACTTCCACTCTAAACTCCTTTTCAGCTTGAACCCTGTCAAAAGAAATACATTAGCATTCCATTTCAGAACAAATACTAAGATTCATCATTCAAACCTATACTGTTGTGTTCCTGAAACTCCCCCTTACTTGTTATTCAGAAAGGTTTTTCATAGCTATTCTTGTTAATCCATGTTTTTCACAGCAATACAAGCCTATTGGAACATGTAAGAAGCTTCTCCAAGAATAATTGATCCCACAAATGCATTAGTAAAAACAAAATTGAACATTTTACTTCTTCACATTCAAACTTCTCAAAGAAAAGGATATATAAATACGCGTTACAAACAAGACGTTGTTTATGAAATCCCTATTATTGTTGTAAAACTCCTTCAAAGCTATAAAAAGATGCTCTGCTACCTGGTTATGACGAACAGGAATTCGTCATACTTCTCAGTTATACTGTAGCATGTACCTGTACCTACTAGACTATCTATGAACAAAACACCAAACTTTTGATTCCATGGTGATTGATTTTTGTGTAGTCTTAGGTCCAAGGAAACCCTCCATGGCCCAAGTTCATAGAAAATCCCAATCACGCTTGAGCAACCAGGTCCTCCTTGTAATCATAAAAGTATTGGTGTATGTGTGATGGATGTTGTGGGTTCTGTGGCTTCATAAAATGCATAGAACAATCTTTCTTTGGAAGATGCATTCACAGTTATATATCTAGATTTTGTAGGCAATCCTTCCTCTAGAAACACAAAGTTGTTTTCTCCCAATAGAAGAGAAATGAACGATGATATGAAGCAGTCATCTCGGCTACAAGGAACAAGGAAAAACAGTCCTGCCATTGATATACATAGTATTGGTGAGGCCTTGCTTGTGATCGATTTGCACTCTGAAATTCACAGTTTTGTTCCCGTCCTTCTCATTTGTGTTTTAAAAGGGAATTGATAACCTAGTTTGACAAAATAACAGAGAAGATACAAGTGTGCAGGGCTTTGGATTTTCATAATGCTTTTTAATCAAAGATGAAAATCTGATATTTCCTTATCTGAGATTCCCATGTTCTAAATTATCCCAATATATGATAGATGAAAGGTGGTTGCGTCCCACGTCGACATGATCCCATTAAAGATCGAAGGTGGTTGTGTCCCTCTTCGACACGATCTAGATTCTTTCGTGAAACAATTACACTAGTCAAAACTCCATTTGTCAGTTGTGCAGCATAGAGAAATATCTTCTTTCCAAATAACTAATTTTGCTGAGGGTGTGTACATTTCCTTATCTTCCTCTTATTTTCATATAATCTTTATCGATTTCCAACATCACTCATATGAAATTTAAACTGCATAGTTTAATTGATTGGTGATTGTACATTTCTTCATTATACTATTTAATCAAGGTTCATATTTATTGGAAATAAAATAGATAAGGACTAAGGTTAAGATTGAGACTTAACAATTTTGATAAGATCTTTAATTCTTAGTCAAATAGATATAAGTTTAGACTCTTATTCATATGAAGCTAAATTTCAAAGAAAGAGAATCCATGATATTTTAGTGTATACATTTTTTTATAGGAACAAAGTTTAAAATAAGTAACATCAACAATTCCTTTGTTGATTCCTTTTTTGTCTAGGAATTGTATATTTGTAGGTGTCTTGTGAAATTCATGTGATTTATATTGCAAATGTTTCTTAGGTTATATGTTTCTACATTAGCAATATATCATTTCGAAAGCTTTTATTATTTTAGTTTAAAGGGAAAAACTATAAATTCGTAATACATCAAACTACTAATTTCACCTAATCTTAATTCTAAATGCATTACACTATTGACAGGAACTATGACACTTTGTCTCTTGTTTAAATTTATTTTGGAATTGATTTGAATAAATTTTTCCTTCTTCCACAAAAACTGGTATGTTGCTAAAACCATCATTTTCAAAGAGTGACATTGTTTTCGTAAAGCATAACTTTTTTCTAAAATATATATCAATGTGTTTCTTTCGAATTTTTTTTTGTAACATCCATATCTAGATCTTGGAATTGGTTTCATGATTTTGTCACTAGTATTTCATATTTTATTAACGTTTGAAGTTGACTAAACCGTAATATTGACATACGTTGTTTCCGTAACTTGTAACTTGTCGTGTATTTGTCCAATTTCAATTTTTTTAAGATAGAAAGAAGATATGAGGGGCATTATTATTTTTCAAAAAAAAATCTATTTTTTACTATTTTTCATTGAACATTGAACATAGAGGTTTATACTTGGTAAGAAACCTACATTTGATTGACGTCAAAAAACATGTACATAATAAACTTAAAATTTATCAATTTTATAACCATTTGAAAGCTCGTTCAAAGTACTTGTGCCATGCAATAGGGAATATCCTTACTATTCCATTTGAGTCCTATAATTGAGCCACAAAGCCATGAAATCTTCATAAATTAATTGGCCTTTGCAAATTGGGCCTAATCTATAGGTTTCGATAGAAAGTAATTTCTATCAAAAGTACTTGAGTATTTTTTCATGGTTAAATTTTCAACTCAAGTGCTTTCAAACGAAACTAATAATTAACTTTCGATGATGGAGTAGCACAAAGGAAGAGCGGGAGGAGGTTTTTTCAAATTTCCAGGGCCAAATGGTCACTGGCAGCCGAGGGGGGCTTTGCAGGAACACCGTCCCTCTATTAAACATATGGGCTTGGAATACTCAGGAAAACTATGGAGAAAGAAGGAAGCATGGAATGGAAATAAGGGAGAATGGCCCTCTAAAAGACATCTGGGTTTCCATCGAGTGTTTTATGATGGAAATCTCAGACAGGGTTTGCGCGACCATCATAAAAAAAAAAGATTCTAGAATGAGGTGCGGTACAAAAAATTTACAGCTGAAAGCTTGCTCCGAACAGAGAAGGTTTTCAATTTTAAAAAGATTGAAAGAGAGTTTTGGAGACCTAAGGAGAAGGAGAACTCAAAAAATTTATTGGCACATGTATTTCCTAATGTGGAACATGCTATTGTCACTTCTCTTTTAATAGAAAATAATGTGTGGACTAAATCTTTAAGTTACTTAGAGAGTAATTCTTGCTTTATGAAATGGGTTGGCCCTTGACCCTCACTTAGCAAGATTGGGTCTTGGTGTGCCTGTAATTGGGGTAAAGCTTTTATTCTTAAAATAATGGGGAATAGCTATTTTTTCTATTCATTCTGCCCCCATATAAGGATAAAGAGTGGGTATTTAATAATGGTCCCTCTCTAATAGATGGTAAAGGGCTCTATATTATGAAGTGGACTCAAAATTTTAACCCTTTACGGGAAAAATTGAAAGAGCTTCTTGTATAGATCAAACTTCCTAATCTCCCATATGAATATTGGGGTGCAGAAACTTTGAGCATCATTGTAAATCATTTAGGAACTTTCATTAGGGTAGAGGAATTCTTAAATGAAAAGGATTTGTCTATATGCCCAAGAATCTTGATCAGTTGGCAAGAGGTGCATCCAATACCTGAAATTTTAGAGCTTAGAACTAAAAATGGAGTATGGAAACAAAAAATTGAGGTGGATAACGGATCTGAACTACAGTCTAAGTCATCAAAGGATGGGGAGCTTAGGTGCAACACAGAATTGGAGGGGAAAGGAAAATATTCTGTAGATAATGCTTTGAACAACCTTATGTTAAAAATCTATGAGTTCAATAATATAATACCCTCCCAGCAAATATTTTTGCATAAGGATTTGACAGAAAAAATGGAAAACAAGGTGGAATCATGCAGTCCCCTCAAATGGTCTCCTTTGCATAACATAAACATATTATAGAATGGTCTTTTGAATGTGAGTGCAATGCTAGGGAGAAAGAAAATGGAAAAGTGGATGTTGCAGATTAGGTGGAAAGAAGAATAAGGGATGTAACTCTAGGGGATGCTGGGACCCACAAAGATAATGGGGTGGACTGGTTATTTTATGATAACCTACCTCTGAATAAAAATTTTCAAATCCCAACTGATGCAAAGGAGACGGAAAGGTTACATTTTCATAAGGACGGATGTAGGAGGGGTCCAACTATCTTAGTAACACAAAACAATGCTATGGAAGTTGTTAACACTATCTGTCAAACTCCCACACAGCCAATGTAGGGACCCAAACAAATGGAGGAGAAAACAGATGTGGAGCCAAGATTTATGGAGGAGCAATCCTCAACCTTTCTTAGGATAAGTCAAATCCCAAAGGCAGAGTATAATAAGGTTATCCAAGGATCAGAATACACCAGACTAGATTTTGGGTATGAGGTGAATGAGGATCATGTTTTCAAAGATATTCAGATCTCTCCTATTCACAATTTGGAAAGTTCCTTGGAGAATGTGAAAGATTGTAGTGGTAATATGGATGACTTAGACTCTGAGTATTTATCCCAATATGATGAAGATGAGGGTCATAATTTCAGAATATTAGACATTCCTAATGTTCATGGAATGTCAGGGGCTGCAATTCCCCTGACAAGTCTCGCTTCCCCTGACAAGTCTCGCTTGATCAAGAGATTTTGTGATCAAGTGAAACCAGATTTAATTTTTTTGTAGGAAACAAAATTGAGTGGGAGTGATGTGAAAGGTATTCAAAATAGGTTTTGTAGATGGAAGGGTTGTTTCTCTGAAGATTTTGGTGCTTTTGGGGGACTCATGTTATGGTTAGATTTTGTTGTAGAGGTGAATATGAGGGGTCAAAATAGGTTCTGGAAATGGGTTGAAGTGAAATCAAAACAACTGTTAGCCACTTTTCATGCAATTAATATATATGGCCCTAATAGTATTGTTTTTAAAAAAAGGAGTATGGAAAGAAATTTCAAGTATAATAAGTCAATAGTCTACTGATATTTTCATCCTTGGTGATGACTTTAATGCAATCATAAGCCAAGCAGAGAAATTGGGGGGGAAAGGTTGGGCATGACAAAGTCAAAAAGACTTCTCAAATTTTGTTACCAATGATGGTTTGATAGATCTTGAGCTAAGAAATGGAAAGTTTACTTGGGCTAGCAAAAGAAATGGTTTCCTCAACACAGCTGAAAATTTGGACAGATTCTTACTGGCTGGAAATTGGGCATTATAATGTTGGACATGTAATACAGAAGTTTTACCTATCAATGGTTCAGACCATTATCCGATCAGCATGCGGATTCAAGAAGATAATGCCCTTGATAGAGCTCCTTTCAAATTTGAATCCATGTGGATTAGGCACGAGAGTCTCAAGGATAATATTTTAGAATGGTGGAAAATGGAACCTATCAGAAAAGGAAATAAGGCATTCATTTTCTTTAAAAAATTACAATTTCTAAAAGAGCAGTTGAAAGTTTGGAATAGGGAGGTTTTTAAAAACATCTTCTCAGAAAAATTCAACATTGAAAAAGAGTTGGAAGACTTACATTCCAATGTTATAGAGCGGGGGATGGGAGAAGTGGACTTGCAAGAGGAAAATAACCTCAATAAACTATATGTTGAAGTCTTGGCAAGAGAAGAAACTTTTTGGCGACAAAAACCCAGGGAATTGTGGCTTAAAGAAGGGGACAAAAATACCACCTTTTTCCACAATGCGGTAAACATTAGAAGGTCTCGTAACAAAATTTTCTCTATACACAATGTTGATGGAATCCTACTATAAGATCCTGAAGACATCAATAAGGAAGTAATATTTTTTTTCAAAAAAGGTTTTTGGGTGGATCCAGTAGATCCAAACCTTGATTTATAAATATTAATTGTGACACCATCATGTGTAAATGAAGCGGAGAATAACAAGCTTGAACAACCTATTTCTTTGGAAGAGATAAGGGGTGTTGTTTTTTATCTGGCACTAGTACATTTAACCCCTATTTTTGACCTAAATTTTTGACGAGGCATTATATTTATTTGTCTTGATCAGATTATAGAAGGAAAATTTTGATATTTTTTAAGTAATGCTCGTGTTCATCATAATTTCGACGAACACTCATGTTCATCAAAATTATGATGAACACGGGCATTACTTAAAAAAAGATATCATTTCATTATGTTTCCTTACGAATTTCAGAGGCCACAGAGGGCGTGATTTAGGGCAGAAGAAGTGAGGGCACGAAGGTCGGTGAGGGCATAGGTAAGATCTACACCCGCTCTAAATCTCTCTAAATGTTGGCAAAGGTTGTAGGATTGCATTGTCCAGTTGCATTTAGTAAATGTTCCAGATTAGGGAAAATTCATTCTTTTTTATTTTCACCACAATATGGTAAGATATTTTATTTACTTCAAAATCATATTTATCTCAATGATAGATATCCATAACTTATCTCAAAATTTTGTTGTTAAGTTTTATTATGTTCTTTATCAGGCTAATCGGGAGACTGATGAATTTTCTATCGGGGAGATACATCCAACCCTATGCTGATATAACTTAATTCATCCTATACATATTTTAGAATTCCTCTTTTTTACAGTAAGAGGGTGTTGGAATACGACTCAATATCTTCTCAATAAATTTATCTTCTACATACCATATTTACCAGGAAAAACTGCGGCTCCAATAATTTGATAGAAATAATTATTTCCCTTTCTTTTAAGGATGGTTATAACTTATTATTCTTGTTCTCTTACTTGGCGCAAACTTGGCTATTCTTTCCATCTCTCAGATTTGCATACATGACTACTCGAGCAGTTGCAACGAAAACATTACCGGTACTACATCTTCACTGGAAAAGTGTTTATATTCATTTTGTACGAGCATCTTGTACTGTTGATTACAATTTTTGGAATCATACTTCTTTGAGGCAATTTGTTAATATGTTTGTAGACTGCGAAGATGCTAATAGGAGTGATGGAAACTGGCCAGTTGGGACAGTAGAAAATGACATATATCTTCTTCCAATCATAGTTAAAATGATCCCATCATTTATAAAAAAAATAGTGTATATCTCTATTTGGAGGATATAAACTTATATCTCCTTTTATATTAAATCTTTAGCATTTTTTTAGAACCTCACCAGACTGAATAAATTGCCTTTGGAATTCTGTAAAAATTTACATACTTCTAATCATCTTATCAGAGACGCAACAAAACAAGTGGCTCTGAGAAATTCATCCAAAGACGAAGATATCCATTATCAAAGAAAGCCTCAACTGCTTTCTAAAAATGGAACTGACAGGCTGCTAAAAATTGCCTATCCTCTCATTCCTAAAAACATATCAAATCAATTGTTGAAGATCTGTAATTTGGCATACATGTACACTCCCATATAGAGAATCATAAGTTCCAACTTTTTTGAGGTGATACTCTTTTGGCTGAAAGATATAAATTGCCGAAGTGGGCCTCTGACTGATTTATCACCGTGCAAGCAATAGATTTGTGTAAATTGGATTTAGTTTTGGCTTGGCAAAAGTATCAAACGAACTAGTAGAGCCTTGGAAATCGGTATAGGAGATCCTTGTAGTACATATAATTGTATAAGATAATTATTTTAGTATAGGGATGATTTGGGTGTAACATATTAATTTGTGAAAATGGATACTTGGATTGTAACATATTAATTTTTGTATTGAAACAAAGAATATTTTATGTTTTCCATGCTATATCACTGCTTTGACAATGAAAGGATTTTGAAATTTGCAATGAACATGGTACTTATTGTCTTATAATAGTCATCTTATCATTCATTACTCTATTTCTACAGGAATTAGCTCATCAATTTGCTTTCTAGATTGAAAACTTTCATCGGCTAGAGCATCCATGTTTCCCATACTTGCAAACTGAATTTAGAGCTAGGGCTGAAGGTGAGTGATAAAATAATGGTGTTTTCATTTGATAATAAGTTTCCTTTATGTTGCAATACAATTGTTATATAAGCTTGAATTTTGTTTGATTTCTCAACAGGAAGTAGTTCATCAGTTTGCTTTCTGGATTGAAAGCTTTCATCAGCTAGAGCATCCATGTTTCCCATACTTGCAAACCGAATTTAGAGCTAGGGTTGAAGGTGAGTGATAAATAATGGTGTTTTCATTTGCTAATAAGTTTCTTGTATGTTGCAATACAATTGTTATACAAGCTTGAATTTTTTTTGATACCTTTCTTTGCTATCTTCACCAAACTATCACAGATCATCTAGTGCTCTAAAATTTAAAGTAATTAAGCATTTTGTATCGATCATAGATTGAGGTATAACACAATTTAATTTGAAAAATATAAACTCATACTCTTAATACTAAAGTCACCAAAAAAATCTAAAATTACTATACAACTTCTCTAGAAAAAAAGATGAACAATTTTATTAAGGTATATGGATGTGTAATATATAAAATTTGACTCATAAAGGATTGTTTAAATAAGATTTGCATAATGAGATCCTAAGGCCAAATTTAGTTTCTTACACTTAATTTTTATGATAAAAAGGATTGAAAGGAGCATTTAAAGAATAGTGGGATAAGATACCTACCTCATAACACAACAGATCTGGAAAAACTCATTTTCTGATGTCTGTATTGAGTTTCTGGAAAATCTAATAGTTGATCCCAAACCAGAACGCAAAGACGGACAAAACGCAAAAAAAAAATTTTGTTCCGATGTCGTCTTATGAAAAAGGTCAACCTTGACCCACAAATGTTACCCCTGACCTACATAGTGTCGGCAGAAAGTCTGCTTGCAGAGCTCAGAAGTTTGCTGAAAAGGGTATCCAAATCTGGTCTCAGATCTCCTCTTCTGCACCTGTAACTCCCAAAAATAGCACCTGCAAATATCTGAAAAGAGGGATTTGGGGTGGCTATATAGGGTTTTTCCTTAGTCAAACCCCTATTTTGGTGATCTCCACCTCCATGAATAGCTGAATATAGAATGTAGTGTGTGTGTGTATTGCTCTTTTTGACAAGAGTCTTTAAACATGCAATATCAAGATCTAATCTTCTAGATTAACAATCCTAACATAACATGGAAATGAGAAAGCAATGCATAGATTTGAATATGACAAAGAAATCATACCAAGCCCCCAAGGCTAAAGTATTCCCATCAACTCACAATCCATAATTGCTACCCCATGATAATGTCCTTTGAATGCTTGAATGTTGTGAATAGTAGATCTAAAGAGAGAGCCTTCTTGCTTCAATGAAGATCTACCATAACTTATCCTCCAAAATGCTTGATAGAAGATGATGATATGTACACATAGCTTGTCCTTCTATATCATCCTCTTGCTTGTTTGCATCATCATTTCATCATGTCCTCTCCCCATTTCGTTTCATCCTCAAATGAAGGCAAAAGAGAGTGTTTTATATAGAAATCTCAACATAGGTCTCCTAGGGAAATGCAAGGGATCCTAATTCAAGTTCTACCTCGAATCATGGTCCAATCACAATCACCAACCAAGGAGGGAATGTATTAATTCAAAAATCAGAGAAAACACTTCCGCATCTGGACTCGGGGACCTATTTTAAGTTCTGGACCCCGATAAGCTCCAGATTTGAAAGTGGGGACCAACACCCGACCGAGGTCTATGTCGACCTCATCCTTGACCTAGGTAAAGTTTGACCTGGCCCCTGACTTGAGGTTTCAGGTAGGTGCCCAGATAGTTGCTGAGAGATTCCCAGGTCAGCCACGGACCTGGGAAGGTGGGGAATGTGTCAGAATGTTAGGAAGGCCTAGAGGCCTAGGGAGAGAGTAGGATGAGGCCCGTGAGGACCAATACATAGGTCCTACCTTAGAAGAAGAGTCATAGAGAGGGAAATCAAGGAGGATCCATTAGATCCTAACCCTAATTTCACCTACACATGTATAATCAAGCACATATGCAATCCTAATATGCAAACATAATAAATGAGGGTGCTAAACCTATCAAAATGGAAGTGCTTCCATTTTAAGACGATACATTTAGCCCCCAATTTAGCTTAGATATGATGCTACGTGAATATGCAAGCTAAAGTAAGAAAATATCATAAGGTATAAAAAGGATATAGCCAAGTCCTCAATGCAAAGATCTGCAAGAAACCATTAGTATCCACAACCTACAATACACAAGGTTAATGAAAATCCAAAGAGCACCTAAGTCTTACTATGATGATCTTTGAGAAATATATAGAGCCCCTTATGCCCCCTTGATTCGGCTTACTAATTCATGGAAGGTGAAACAGGGTGATAAGGTGATTTCTATACACTGAATATGCAATTTGTTGAAAAATTCCTTTCCTAAACTAGTTAGAAGGGTCCTAAACCTTCCTAAACTAATTTAAGAGGTTAGGTATTTGAGTCACGATTCCAATGCCTTTGATGGCACTGAAAACGGAGCTACCAAAATCAAGTTATGATCAAAAGAATAGATGTCTATCTAAATGCATATAAAGGGAAAATTTGAATTTAACCTAAATAATTTCAAATGAAGCCCTAGTAAAACCCTAATTTACTGCCTATAAATAAGAGAAAGAGACACTTACCATCCATTCTTACCATTTGTAGAGTTGGGGGAAGGAGATAGGATGCCAAAGAGAGAGGAATTTCGAGCAAGTCGCGTGGAGGTTCTGAGGGAGCACCTGGCCAACAGACAACCAATGCCCGAGATCAACTGTTAGTTTTCCAGAAACAGTCTACAGACCTCAGAAAAAAACATTCTTTGATCTACAATATTTCAAGGTTAGTGCATTTCTCCCATTCCTTTAATTACTATCATATATCATTTCTATACATATAATTAATAGAATTTAAGGTATCTCTCTTGTTATTCTCCTTTCCAAATAGTTGATTCATTTGTGCATTAGCCCTTCTCTTGGGTTGATCAACTTGGATCTCCCATTTGTGCATTTGAGGATAAAAAGGAGCATCTTATCTTCTCCCTAATCACAATTGCAATACACAATCAATTAAATTTAAGTAAATATGAATTAGGGTTAAGGAATTCAACATACTCTAAGCTAATCAAACAACAATTAAATAATCTCCTTAAACCCCAGAACCATATCTTACATTTTGGTGAACCTCGACCTTGACCCAGGGTTCAAATCTCAGGGTCTCACAATTTTTGGAGGTCAGCCTTTGCAAAAAGTATTTCCCGCTTCTGGGTCAGCTATTTCGGGTTCCGAAGCATTGATTCCTTAATTATATTTAATATATTATATTTAATATATTATATTTAATATATGATTCATCTTTATCACAAGCTGAGTCAGATGGTGAGATATTAGCGGGAGAGTCTTACAGTGTGCACCTTGCTATAGGTTTGGATGTTTGAGAATTACACATGTACACGACCACAGGGTACTCTTGCGATGATAGATGCGAGCACACCGAGAGCCTTTGCATATCCGCTAGCAGATGTCTGGCAGCACAGAGATATCCTCTCTTGGAGGGTATGCTTTGACCATATACCAGGTATATATGTGATATGGAGACCTTATTTTCAGATGATAGAGTGGCTGGATACCCGACATTAGTTGAGACACTCGCAGTAGCGTAAGCTGCTATAAGGTCCTACTAATCATGTCATGATGTCGTATTACTATGATAGGGTGATGAGATAGTTTGGTTTGATGCAGGGAGTCCCCCGAACAGTACCTCGGTATGCATATCTGATGAGATACTATCAGAGACCCAGTGCCATACATTGACCGACAGTAGCTGATATTGTGGATAGTGAGACAGATGAGATTGAGGATATAGAGGTAAGTGCTGAGATATCCTATGTCAATGTTAGTAGAGAGTATATTAGATACTAGAGTTTACAAGGGACCCATCCTATCTTCCCCGATGACCACCCCATAGGTGATCTAGGTCCTTCAGAGAGGAACCACCGAGGAGATGACATACCAGTAGGAGAGGAGGAGGAGGATTAGAGAGATGAGGATGAGCCTCCCTTTGAGGGAGATCCTATGGAGGAGGAGAGAGCAGAGGAGATGCCCCCAGGCTATGGTATAGGGACTGGTGATGAGGCAATCTATGTTGCTCCCTTGAGATCACAATGTCCTTCTCAAGTGCACACAGAGACACCACCACCGATGCCTAGACATAGCGAGCACAGAGAGAGTAGTTGCTCCATGCCCCCACCATCTATATCCTTTAGTGATGCCCAGGCAGGAGATCCAGGTATGATACAATTTTAGAATGTTTTTGAATAAAGATTTTTTTTGGAAGAAGAATTTAATAAGTTTTATGTTTGAGTTTTGTAGGGAGCGTAGTGGAGTGGAGGAGTTTTGTATTCAAGGTTCTGAAGGATACATGTATATCCTACCGACTGCCAGCTAGCGAGAGAGAGTCCCTTGTAGGACAAAGGGATCCCAGAAGACACGCATATATCTTCCTATGTGTACAGCGAGAGTTGAGGTTATGCAAGGAAAGAAAAGAGAAACTGATGGCTGACATGCAGAGAGCTCAAGAGTGGATCCAAGAGATGAGCATATCGAGGAGTCGCACACGAACTAGTGTTTTGAGATCCTCAGCCTCGCATCACAGATCTGAGAGAGTTGGGAGTCACCGTCCTTCAAAGCATCGTGATAGAGATTGATAGATATGGCACTTGTGCCACATATATACCAAACTCAGAAAAATTTATTTATGAACAAAAATTTGTTTTTGGAACAATTAGTTCTATGGTTGATTACTTTTTACTTTCATCAATGCACAAAATTTAAAAAAGAAAGAGGAAAGGAAAATATGTATGGATGCATTCTAAGTTATATAACTTATAAAATAATTATTCTGTAAGGAACACATTCACACATAAAGAAGAACATGATTAATTAGGGATAATAATGTTTGAGATGCATGATATTAATAGGTTCCTTAAGAGGAACACCATCCATATCAACAATTTTGTAAGCACCTGAAGTAAAATCTTCAATTACCACAAAGGGTCCAAGCCAATTTGGACTAAATTTTCCTTTCTCACCAGGTAAAGCATTCACATTTCTTTGGTTCTCATATAAGACTAAATCACCTACCACGAATGACCGTTCAATCACTTTGTGATTATATTGTTTCTGGAGTGATTTATGATAGGCCTTAATGTGTTCCAAAGCATTTATTCATTGTTCATCTAACATCTCTAATTCTTGTAATCGTTGTTCCTGGAAAGTATCTTTGTCAATGATCCCATGAAATGAAACACGCAATGATGGTATTTCTAATTCCAAAGGCATGATAGTGTCAGTCCCATAAACAAGATTATAAGGTGAAGTGCCAGTGGCCGTACAAACACTAGTCTGATAAGCCCACAAGGCATAAGTAAGTTGTGTATACCAATCTTTCGCATGTTTGTTAACTGTTTTCTTTAATATTTATTCACTAACCTTATTCGATGCCTCAGCTTGACCATTAGATTGAGGGTAGTAGGGAGTAGAAAATCTGTGTTGTATACGATATTTCTCCATGAATTTTGTGGCTTCTTTGTTCTTAAAAGATGTTCCATTATCCGAAACTATCATTGAAGGAATGTTGAATCGTGCTATAATATGGTTAAGGATGAAATCATAGATAACATCTGCAGTAGTAGAAAAAAGAGGGACAACTTCTACCCATTTTGTAAAGTAATCCGTAGCCGTGAGAATGTATGTATGTCCTTGAGAAGAAGCCGGTGAGATTTGTCCAATAAGGTCAAAACCCCAAATGCTGAAAGGCCACGGAGCAAATTGATTACGAAGCTGACGAGCAGGAGCATGAATTAAATTACCATGTTGTTGACATTGAGGACACTTTTTGACAAATATAAAGGAATCTTGCTCCATTGTTTGCCAGTAGTATCCCATTCTGAGGAGTTTATTTACTAAGGATTTTCCACCAAAATGTCCCCCACAAGAACTAGAGTGAGCTTCAGTTTTGTTAAGACATCTTAATAGTAAACCATTGTAAGAACATTTATAGAGTGTATCCTAAAATGATATAGCGGGCTACAAGCTTTCTAATACAATTACATGTATTCTTTGTTGCTGATTCTGGAAAAGTATTATCTTTCAAAAAATGAAAGATATGTGAATACCATTCATCTAAATGCAAATGACAACAATCTACGGTAACCCTATAAGAAATTGCAGGGAATTTAAGAGTGAGTATAGTAAATTGAAAGTCTTCCTTGTTATTCTCAAGGAAAACCAAAGAAGCCGCGCTTGCCATGGCGTCTGCATGTCGATTGTCTTTCCTAGGTAAAGTTTGAATTATGTAAGAAGAAAATTGTGAAAGAATATCCAGAGCCAAATCTCAATATTGTGCCATCTTATCACTCTTAGTTTGATAACATCCTTTAATTTGTTCCACAATCAATTGCGAATCCCCATAAATTTCTAAGTTTTTAATATGAAGGGATAAAGCTGCCCGTAAACCAACTATAAGAGCTTCATATTCCTCAATGTTGTTAGTACAAGGAAAAGTTAATTTATATGACATAGGGATTGGTTTCTTCATAGGAGGGATCAAGATAATGCCCACCCTAGAACCTGTCTTGCACCTAGAACTATCAAAATACAATTCCCAAGTTTCATCTTGTTTGATTGCAAATATATGCTCATCAGGGAATTCTACTGAGGTAACAGTTGTATTAGGATGAGGACAAGGAGCTTCAACTAAGTAATCTGTTAAAGCTTGTCCTTTAATTGACTTTTGAAGGATAAAATTGAGATCAAATTCTGTGAGCAACATCACCCATTTTGCTAATCGACCAGAGAGATCGGTTTTTGAGAAAAGGTGTTTTAAAGGATCAAATTTAGCGATCACATTAACTTCAACATTGAGAAAGTAATGCCAAAGTTTTTGACAAGCATAAAATAAAGCCAATCATTTTCATTCTATTTGAGTATATCGTGTTTCATAATCCAACAAAGTCTGACTAATATAGTATATTGGTCTTTCCTTTCCGTCACTATCATGTTGAGCCAACAATGCACTCACAGCATTAGATGTGGTAGAGGAATATAGATAAAAGGGTTTATTGAATTGAGAAGGCTGTAAGATAGGCGGATTAGCAAGATATTCTTTAAATTGCTCAAAAGACTTCTTGCATTCCTTATTCCAAGAAAAAGTAGTATCTTTTCTAAGTAAAGAAGTAAAAGGAATAGTATTATCAGCTAGGTTAGAAACAAAGCGACGAATAGATTGTATTTTACCTTGTAAACTACGTAATTGAGAAATATTCTTAGGAGGAGGCATGTTAAAAATAGCATCAATCTTCTTAGTATCAACTTCTATGCCTCGCTTAGAGATAATAAATCCTAATATTTTCCAGAATCAACTCCAAAAGCACATTTCTTAGGATTTAACCTCATGTTGTAACTCCTAATTCTTTCAAATATTTGTCGTAGAATGGACACATGATCTTCTCTTTGTATATACTTTTCTAAGATATCATCCACATAATCTTCCAAAATATTATGAATGTAATCATGAAAAAATAGAGTCATGGCGCGTTGATAAGTAGCTCCCGCATTTCTCAATCCAAAAGGCATCATGACCCAATTGAATGTCCCCCAAGGTGTAATAAATGTGGTCTTAAGTTGATCCTCAACATGAATAAAGATTTGATTATAACCCAAAAATCCATCCATAAAAGACAATAATGCATGACCGGCTGTGGAATCCACAATCATGTCAATATTAGGTAGTGAGAAGTCATCTTTTAGGGATGCTTTATTTAGGTCTCGGAAATCAGTGCACATTCTTATTTTGTTTCCTCCTTTAGAAATAGCCACAATATTGGAAATCCTTTCAGAATAATCAATAGAGCAAATGAATCCAGCACCTAGTAATTTTTCAATTTCATCTTTTACAAGTAAAGCAATGCTGGGATTTATCTTGCGAATCTTCTATTTCACAGGTTTAACATTGGGTTTAAGGACAGTATTATGAGTGATGATCTTGGGGTCTATCCCTGGCATATCTAAATATGTCCAAGCAAAGATATCCTTATATTCAAGCAAGAGAGAAACCAATTGATCATGTTCATCTTGATTCAAACACTTCCCAATTTTGATTGTTCTTTCAACATCATTCTCATCAACTTGAATCTCAATGGTCTTAGTTATTAATAAGTTACTTTGTATGGGAGAATCCATTGGCAAAGGGGAAATATTTGATTCATCATATTCTCCAAAATAGGCTTCACTATTTAGGCAATACTGCTTTCTTCTTTTACGATGAAATATAGGTAGATCTTGATAAGCTCCTAAAAAATCAGCAAGGGCTTCATCAACAGGAAAGATGTCCAAACTAGGCTTTTGATCCATGTCAAGGAGAAGCGGATTAACCAATTTCAAATGTCCACCACAAATATGATTAACATTAAGAGGAAAAGTCGATGGTTTCCTATAAGGATTGAATCCTAACCCATAAGTATGATCGCAACCTTCATTATCCAGGGGTACTTGTATACCTTGTTCATACTTACCGCAACCTTTCCCTTTAAATCCTGATTTCTTGAGTAAATGATAACCAGAACCATACTTGTCGGCCATATCGGATTGAGTTAAAGGAGTGGCATATGTCACAATTTCATAGCAATCTGGTTTTATTGTCTCAATTGTTTCATCACGAGAAGCAGCAACAAAGTTACTTTTTAACGCCTCAGAAAGAAGAGAAGGAATAAAAACTTGTTTTTCAAACTCAGTTTGTTCTTTCATAAATTCCAAATCTGATACTTTATATTCTCCTAGAAAAGTAGGATTAAAATCCAATGTTCCCCAATCAT
>MU225420.1:2564934-2589535 GCA_018584345.1 Thuja plicata
GTTTGTTCTTTCATAAATTCCAAATCTGATACTTTATATTCTCCTAGAAAAGTAGGATTAAAATCCAATGTTCCCCAATCATCTTCTGTCAGGGAAGAAGATGGAATCTCATCTTGTTTAACCTCAGCTGGTTGTTCAATTTTTTTAATTGGTTGTATAAGCTCAGGAACCTTAGCATATTCTGTATTTAGGCAGGGATTTGGTTCATCATCCACATGTAGTGTGTACATTAGATTATTGTATATGAACCTAACCTTGCGATGAAGAGTAGAAGGAACCGCATGCATAGTATGTAACCAAGGTCTTCCTAATAGAAGGTTATAATTGAGTGGTCCAAGCATAACATGGATAGGAGTGTAAAGAAGCACAGGACCAACTTTAATGGGAAGCATAATAATACCCAAAGTTTTCTTTGCAATATTATCAAATCCACGAATAGGAATATTATCTGGTTGAATAGTTGTAAGATCAGCCTTAATTGCCTTAAGCATATCCATGCTACAAACATTAAGCCCAAATCCATTATCAATCAATGTTCTGCAAATGATACTCTGATTAATAGAGACAACAACCATAAGAGCATCATATTGATTTTGCACCTCAACAGTAGGTAAATCATTATCAGAAAGCACAATGGGAGGTACAGAAGGCATAGTATGCATGCACTCCATAAATGAATTAATGTTGTCTTGAGTAGGAGGCATAGAAAGGATAGTAGATAAGGATTTTTGCAACGCCTCATGATATGTAGGGGAAGTTTGAAGTAATTCCCATAAAGATATCTTAGCCGGAGTAGCACGTAACTATTCCACTAAGTCGTATTCCTTAAAGGAAGAAGGTAACCTAGGTGCTTGAGGAAGCACAGGTTGAGAAGAAGGTAAAGTTGTTGGGACAATAGGTTGAGGATTATTTCGTGTGCGATAAGCATGTGAAACGGAATCCGTGTTATCAAAGAAATCCAAGGGATCTTTGGGTTTTCCCTTAATAGTTATTTGAGGACATCCTTTTACCGTCATCAAAGGTTTGGGAAATAAATTTTTAGGTGTCTCGATGTTGCAAATAGAGGAATATGATGGTAACTATGCATACATTCTATGGTAAAAGTCAATTTAAGAGGTTGTGGAGGAGGATGAAATAGGAATAGGATCCATGAGGATCGCATTTGAACTATTTCCATGCTCACTTCCATGTACCTCATGAAGGGATCTATCATTTTGTATAAAAAAATCCTCATCAAAGTATTCAAAACAAAAATCATACATGTTGAACACAAGAAAACACTACAAACATATAAAATGTAAATGTTTTTGTATTTTTAAAGAAATTTTGTGATTTTTATGGATTTTGAAATATAAATGCAAGAGCATAAAATAAAACCTACTTCTATATGCATGCAAGATCTAATATGAAATGTAAATCTAACACCAAGAAAAAGAAAGAGTTGTCTATCGTGGGTTCACCAAAATGTAATATATAAAATTTGGCTCATAAAGGATTGTTTAAATAAGATTTGCATAATGAGACCCTAAGGCCAAATTTAGTTTCTTACACTTAATTATTATGATAAAAAGGATTGAAAGGAGCATGTAAAGAATAGTGGGATAAGATACCTACCAAATAACATAACAGATCTAGAAAAACTCATTTTTTGAGGACTGTATTGAGTTTCTAGAAAATCTGACAGTTGATCCTGAACCAAAAC
This sequence comes from Thuja plicata, assembly GCA_018584345.1. Taxonomy (NCBI): domain Eukaryota; kingdom Viridiplantae; phylum Streptophyta; class Pinopsida; order Cupressales; family Cupressaceae; genus Thuja; species Thuja plicata. The sequence goes on from MU225420.1 coordinate 2,566,637, forward strand.
GCAGAGACGGATAAAACCCAAAAACTTTTTCCGTTCTGATTTTGTCTTCTGAAAAAGGTCGACCTTGACCCACAAATGTCACCCCTGACCCAATAATGTCAACCTTGACCTACACAGTGTCGATAGAAAGTCTGCTTGTGGATCTCGTAAGTTTGCTGAAAAGGGTATCCAAATCTAGTCTCAGATCTGCTGTTCTACACCTGTAACTCCAGAAAATAGCACCTGCAAATATCTGAAAAGAGGGATTTGGGGTGGCTATATAGGGTTTTGCCTTATTTAAACCCCTGTTTTGGTGATCTCCACCTCCATGAATAGCCGAATATAGAATGTAGTGTGTGTGTGTGTATTACTCTTTTTGACAAGAGTCTTTAAACATGCAATATCGAGATCTAATCTTCTAGATTAACAATCCTAACATAACATGGAAATGAGAAAGCAATGCATAGATTTGAATATGAAAAAGAAAGCATACCAAGCCCCCAAGGCTAAATTATTCCCATCAACTCACAATCCATAATTGCTACCCCATGATAATGTCCTTTGAATGCTTGAAGGTTGTGAATAGTAGATCTAAGGAGAGAGCCTTCTTGCTTCAATAAAGATCCACCATAACTTATCCTCCAAAATGCTTGATAGAAGATGATGATATGTCCACCTAGCTTGTCCTTCTATATCATCCTCTTGCTTGTTTGCATCATCATTTCATCATGTCCTCTCCCCATTTTGTTTCATCCTCAAATGAAGGCAAAAGAGAGTGTTTATATAGAAATCTCAACATAGGTCTCCTAGGGCAATGCAAGGGATCCTAATTCAAGTTCTACCTTGAATCATGGTCCAATCAAAATCACCAACCAAGGAGGGAATGTATTAATTCAAATATCGGAGAAAACACTTCCGCATCCAAACCCAGGGACCTATTTTAAGTTTTGAACCTCGATAAGCTCCAGATTTGAAAGTGGGGACCAACACCCGACAGAGGTCTTTATCGACCTCGCCCTTGACCTAGGTCAAGGTCAACCTCGACCTTGACCTGAGGTTTCAGAAAGGTGCCCAGATAGTTGCTGAGAGATTCCCAGGTCAGCCAGGGACCTGGGAAGGTGGGGAATGTGTTAAAATGTTAGGAAGGCCTAGAGGCCTAGGGAGAGAGTAAGATGAGGCCCAAGAGGACCAATACATAGGTCCTACCTCGGAAGAAGAGTCATAAAGAGGGAAATCTAGGAGGATCCATTAGATCCTAACCCTAATTTCACCTACACATGTATAATCAAGCACAGATGCAATCCTAATATGCAAACATACTAAATGAGGGTGCTAAACCTATCAAAATGGAAGTGCTTCCATTTTAAGACGATACAGGATGTTGTCAATGAGGCCCCCAAAATTTATTTTATTTTATTACAAACTCTGTGCTCTTTTGGGAACTCCACATAACACACATTGCTTCTCTTTGCTTGCTTTTTTTCTTATTAGTTTAATTCTGATTTAATAGTCAAAGTTCACTATTTCTTATTTTATATAAATGTATGTAGTGAAACTGTAAGCTTTCCTATTTGAGAACAATAATAGGGATTTCAAATATAATTATCTAACAGTCAAATTATTAAACAGAATGGTGTTGAAATAGAGAATGAATTTTATAGAAAAATAGAAATATTAACAAAAGCATAACCATAATGATGCATCCAAAATACATACAAGTAGTGTTGATCATTATGGTTGCAATGGATAGATTAAAACAAGTATTGAAGGGCTTCTTTCCACTTGTTAGTTGTTTGAGGATTTCTCTTTAGACTTAGGGGTATAAGTGTACATTGATCCATCTCCTATCTCCTACCATTTTTAGAACATGTTTTTCCTTCTCTTATTTATTCTCAAAATTCATAACCATTCTTTACCATTGCCAACTTTTCTATTATTACAAATCTTGACCAATCCATTATATACAAGAATGTAAATATCTTGTGACAGATTAAAAGATATGGATTGTACCTATTTCAGTAGCACGCCTCCCACATCTCTATCTCCATCTTCATATTCAATCAGAATAGAAAACCAGTAGTCGGTTGAACCCTCATTCACATGGAATGTAATGTTTCTTCTGGGATACTCACATCTTTTCCTGAAAGATTAGCTTACAAAGAGTTAATGATAACAAATTTCCCCAATCCATAGTAATTATTTAGACAATATTTCTGGGTAGGAAAAATTGTCTAAATAATTACAAAGAATTGGTTGAAGTTTTTCACAATTCATAATGTAGTATGTCAAATATTTGTTATGTTTTTGAAATTGATTGTATATGTTTTTGAATCCATATTTTCAATCAGGTTTAGCAATTAATCTTCTTTAACCATCACATTCAATGATAGAAGAAAATAGATTGTTAAATATGACAGAAAATGTCCATAGAAAAACATAAACAGAAAAATTTTCAAAGTCCATGTAACAGTGGTGGAAAGCAAAAACTTTTCAAAGTACATGTGACAGTGGTGGAAAGATTGTTTAGTTTCTGAATAAGTGTGTATTTTTGTAGCAACATTATTTTAAACACCATTAAATTTCTACAGTCCATGATAATTGTCAATCAAGTGCAGCCAGTCTTGGACAACCACACTCAACAATCTGAAAAGATAGATTGCTAGATAGAAAATGTCCATACATAAACACACACAGTTGATTCCTGAAATAACCTTATGAATATTACCTCACATTTTACATCTCTTGAAATCTTTACACAATAAAATAAAAGAACATGAGTGACTAGAGGATTGCATTTGTAATTAATAAGAATACTCTCTATTTTCTTCAATGATCACAGTCAGCAATGCATCATTTGAAAATGAAAATGGATCAATTAAAAACATGCACAATTAATTTCAAAAACAAGATTAACTTCCATTTTAATCTTAGAATTAGAAAGCCATGCATAAGATTATAAATAGTGTGAATTCCTTAGTGAGATGATTAAGATTTTAATTTTTTTTACGATCTAAGAGGCAGTTGTTTCTTAATTGCAATTTGATGTAATCCCTTGGTAATAGGATTGTCTCTAAGAACTGGTGTGCATCCACCATTAGTGACTTCCTCAGCATTTGGGCTTGAACTCAAGAGTCTGAAAGGTATGGATTGATTTTTGATTTTTGTGTCTTGTCAATTTAAATTCAATTATGATTACCATAAATGTTTCATCTAAGTGTACATGGAAATCATTATTGTCAAACCTAATATAACGTAAGGATCATTGTTTTCTTCTTTGGGCCTTATGAATGCTAACTTTTTGAATGAGGAAAACAATGGTAAAACCTAATATTAATAGAAAAGATAAAAAATTTATCTTCCCTTAGAAACTCTTGTCATTAAATAATAATATGGAACTGGATGACCATTGTATTCTTTTCCAAGCCTTATGAACTCAAATTTCTTTTCCAAGCGTTGTGAAGTCAAATTTAGTTATTGTTACTGTTAATATCTTATTAGTTATTGTGCATGTAACCTAAGTTGTTTCATCCCTTATAAAGTTACTTTATGTATTATAGTATAGATGAAAGAGAAATCTCATTAACACATTTCTTGCTTACAAGAAAATAGAGCATAGTTTCCAAGAAGATATAGATTTAAAGAGGATGGAATAAGTCATGGTGTACTTTTTTTCAAATAGGTGAAAGTTTCCATCTATTTGTGGCTCTATGATATCTAGTGCTATCATGACCAGACAGATCAGTAAGATTGCAACATATTAATTTATGAAGAGAATTTATCATCATTATTTTCTTCTTCCCCTTTGTGGGGCCTTCCTAGGTTTCATTTTTTTTTATTTCTTTCCTTCCTTTTCCATTTTTGCAAATCCTATCTTTTGGAAAAGTACCTTTTCTCAAACTCGCTTAAATTAACACCCATGGGCACCAAATTATCTCTTTATAAGTACTCCCATAAGCTTTCCATGTTTAGAAAGAGTGATCCCAAATGTAGGTAAGCAGAAGAAAGAACTAGGTGATCCCAAATGCAGGTAAGTAGGTGATCACAAATGCAGGTAAGCTATAAACTTGAAATGGTGACTAGGTTTCACAAACCCTTGAAGGCTTTAATGAACTTAAATATGACAATGTTTCCCCCAACAAACCAAGGTGACATGAATGATGTTTCATATACCCTCTATCCCTTTCTTCAACATATCAAAAGAATTCAATAGGTTACTTTGGAACTTATATTGTTGTCTTCCCACTAGGGCTTCAAAAGTGCACAAAATGACTCCAATTAACAAAGCAACAGTATAATTCCTTTTCTCTTATGACCCCAAATCCTCAACAGTGTTTTATTATGTCATCCAATGACTAAATCCCAAAGGAATTATACTCACACCTATTGGAACCCCAAAATCCCCAAATTTGACTCCTCAAACCCTTATTTCTAGGGCTTTCACAATGTCCTATTTCTAACCACTCCTAGGCAGAATAGGTACTTGATTTACCATTAGACAGACATGATAGGACATCCCAAATCATAAAATACACCCTTCACTTTACTATATAATCCGTTGTTATACCTATACCATCAAATTCAATGCAATTTCTTCAGTTGTTGAGTGTGATAACTCTTTTCCTCTATCTCATCTGCATATGCACAGTTATAGACTATGATACAAGGTTAAATTAATCTCATTCCATGGATCCTATGCCTTTGAGTCCCTGGAATGGTTTGTATTGATGAAATGAAATTAAACAATTAAAGAAATATGTGTAGAACAGTGTTATAACACTGCATTTGAAGGAACAGTCATACTAAGTGACTCTCAAAACATTCAAAAAATGTTCAATGTTACCTCCCAATGTATATTGGATCCTTTATATACTCTTACCAAGCAAAACTCACATGAATCCCCACATACAAATCACCAAATGAAAAGAAATACAGTCTTTATTGAATTTTCCAGTCACTGTCCGTATAGATCCAGGCTTCTCTGCCTTTCAATAAACTTCCTCATACAATATATAAACTTCCTATAACCATATCAACCAACTTTGGACGTTGAGTTGAATAGTTAAGGCCTAAAACATAATGAAACACTACTTTCCCTCTAAACTCTTATTTAGCCATTACTTTTTAAATATTTGAATTTTAAACTATGAAAAATGACTTTATTGGATGCCAAACTCCAACCTAATGACTTCTAATTCCCTTAACTTGTTCAATGACCTATTCTAGACTCTTAGGATGCAATTTTATGCTTGGACACTATTGGTCCACTTACAAGCAAGATTTTAGTTTTTTAAGGACATTGGAAACTTATTTAATTCATTATATCAATTGAGAGCATTAGAACAATTGAGAGCCATTATAGGCTCTAAGAATAATTATGAGTCATGTGGACCCTGCCTACTACCAATCTCATCACCATTCTTTTATTTTCCAATGAGACACTTCACTGTCCCAATCAACACAAAATTGTATTCAATTAGTCCTCTCTTCTTTGGACTGTCCCATCCTTCCCAATTCTGTAACTTATTCATCCCATTCCAACCAGTATCATACTGATTTTTATGTTGCTTTGCCATATCAATCCTCTATCCAAAACACATTAGTATATTTTCCCTTTCATGAATTTATAAGGTTTGCATTTTGTATATTTTCCCTTTCATAAATTTCTAAGGGTTGTATATTTTTTGTTTGACAATATAGTCACTGAATGTCTTAGAATTATTGATTGGACCATGACTGGCTAGTTGTTGATTTTGTCTCATTTGATGGTTAACTTTTCCTAATAAAATTCTCACCACATGTTACTGAGGTTGCCTGTCTATGTAAGTGTTGATTCAATGTGTGTCTTAAACTCCCCCCAATTGTTGATTGGATGATATAGGTCTTATGTTTGATGCTGCCTCCTTTTTGGTTTAATTCGTCTGATGGGTCATCGATGAATTGTCACTATCAATATAATTTTGGGAATCTCTAATTATATGTGGCAATATTTGGCATCATTTAACAATTACCAACTCCTATAGCGTTGAGTAGTTCTTTAGATATTTTATTGATTGACATTTAAAATAACCATTCATTACATATATGCAAAATTATACAACTATCTTCTGGTGGTTGTTAATGTGTAGACCATAGTATGATCCAATCCTCCCACACAACAATATTAAGATGGAGTATGAAGCTAGGGCTGTTTGACATAAAATCAGTTATGATTGGAAGCCATGATCAGTTTGGTGTGATATTCATGATTAATTTAAATTTTCCAAAAGGTAGAGATTAGGGTTAAGATGATCATAACTAATGTTTTTGATTTGTGGAAAGGATAATAAGAAGTTGCTTGGTTGAATAGGGATTAGGAACTAATAGTTTCCAAGGAATAGTCCTATGGATTGAGGTTTTTAAAGAGTGTCCAAGGGATAGTCGTATGGATTGAGCTACAAGATGTATTTTTATAAAGTAGGAAATCTCACGAGACAAGGAAATTTTTTCTACAAGATAGATTAGAATTGTATCCTAAGAAATAAGAGGAACTACTATTTTTTCTCCCAATGCCTTAAGAGATATTTTTTCCATTGATTTTTTTTATAAATAAGAGGTCACAGCCAAGGGAATTTTATTATTAAGTATAAATATTTGTAATTACAAAAAAAGAGAGATGAAATAGTAGGGTTTAGTCATCACCTAATTTCGCCATGTTCCCTATTTCTTAGTCTAAGCATAAGCAACCAAGAGAAAATTTTCAAATATCAACAACCATATCTCAAATTCTTTGAAGTCCATCATAAGAATTCAAAGATCTCGTAACAAAAACAAAACCAAGATTATTAGCTTAGCTTACTATCAATTGTCATGATAATGATTATGTAAACTATAAACAAAAATATAAACTAAACAAACTATGCATAATAACATTTTTCAAAATCAATCACATGGATTTGAAGCTACTTCTCATGCTCTAGATGAAGGGTCTACCTAAAAATCTTGTTCTAGTAAATGTCTTGACTACTCTAATTCTTGAGCTACTCCAATTGTCGATGATGAGCCTACTTCAAGATGGGATCAAGGGTTGACTCCACCAATTAGAGTCTACAATTTTAAGTGTCTAAAAATGTAAGGGTCTACAATTTAAAGTGTACAAATTTAAGGGTCTACAATTTGAAGTGTCTACAAATTTAAGAGTCTACAATTCTAGTAATTTTAGTAAGTTCTAAGAAATGGTAAGGCCTAATGAGCCTAGAGATTTAATTGGTGTATGAATTGTGATCTGCCGCCAAAGGTTAATAATACCTTAATAAAGATAATGTTTTGTTGATTGGATGCTTTTCCTAATGATGGATTGATGACTATGAAGGTGATTTGATAATGGAATTTATGGTTGTAGGGATTTCTTAAAAGCTAAGTGTGGTTTTAGGGATTTCTTAACATAATGTCCCTGTTATTAGTGCTTATTTCCAAGCTGTTAGATTTTTCTAGGGTTCTTTGTAATCTCTAGCCACAAGTGGCAACTAGTGATTTGTAATTACACAATGCCCTCAAATTGACACTCCTAGTTGTCTTGTGTTTGACTTATAAGGATATTCACCACCAAACCTTTCTCAGAATAGTCACTTTATCTCCAACAATGGTGAAGTGGATATTTTATATTTTATATTTTTATTATATTTTCTTAGAATTCCTATCAAATATGAATAGCATTCCTATCAACTATGAATCATGATTAGAGTAAATGTACAATGCTTTGCAGTCAAAATCTATTTAATGGATTTACACTTGATTTTATACAAGATAGTACTAATGCTACTATGTTTATATTTGATGGATTACAATGTTAATATCTGAATTCAGAGTATGGGAGACAAGTTTTTGGTATAATTATAGCCCGATTTTCTTGTGAAGAAATACCATGTCTAAAAATATGAACCTAGAACAAAACAAGGAGACAATTGCTAGATTGTGGGATAACTTTAAAAGAAAAGGTGATGGAAAATGTTATTGTCCCTGCAAAAATTGCAAGGGCTTAAAGACTCAAAGACTTCTAGTCAAAACAACTAAGAAACATTATAGAGAGCATGGTCACATTGAAGGGGGGCATGTTTTTCATCCATTGGTAAGTATTTCAATATATTGTTTTAACAATTTATATACATAAGAAATCAATTGATGATGAGATCATGGTCATGGTTAATTTAATGTCATCATTTTGATATAGGTTAACCACCATGGGTTACATGTTATGGACCATAACAATCCAGAGAATGTGAATTTCCAAGTGGAGGAACATGGAGGTGTGAATATCCAAGGAGAAGATAATGATTCCATGGAAGAAGATGATCCTGCGACAGAGAACACAATTGAAGATGATGGTATTGTTGCAGCTGATCATGTGTAAGAGAATATGATTGAAGATAGTACTGGCACAACTGATCACAATTATGAAGATGGACTTGATTTACCTATACTTCAGAAGGCATGTGAGCCCCTATACAAAGGCTCCCAAACAACTCTTTTGTCTTCTATATTGTTGTTGGCGAACTTCAAGGTTTTGAATGGTTTATCCAACGTAGCAATGTCACAAATGTTAAGGTATGTCATATATGTCATTTTTTTCACCTATTTTAGTCATAATTTCCTTATTGTTAACAGAGGGTGAATCATGTATGCTAATTATATCTTTTTTTATAGGTTGATAGGTGAGTGTTTGTTACCACCATCAAACATTCTACCTTGCTCGTACCGGGAACTATTTGCTATTATGAAAGATATTGGAATGGAGTATCAAACAATACATGCATGTCCCAATGATCATATTATATATCATAACCAACATGAATTTGCAACAGAATTCCCTGATTTCCATATTAGTAGATATCGAACAGATCAAATAACAAAAAAAGGTGTCTCACAAGGTTCTCCAGTATATTCCCATTATTCCACATCTGCAATGATTATTCAGGTGCACTACCTTGGCACAATTTATGGATTACCATGCACATAATAGAAGTCAAGATAACATTATGTGAATTCTTACAGATGGTTATGCATTTAAGGACATAGAGGAAACTTGGCCACACTTTAAAGAACAACCTCATAATCTCAAGATTTCATTGGCAACAGACGGTGTCAATCTATTTGGAGAGATGAGATCTGTTTACTCGGTGTGGCCTATTTTTGTTATCAACAATAACATTCCTCCTTGGATGTCCATAAAGAGGAAGCACATAATGTTGGAAATGATTGTTCCAGGTATTTTTTCATTCAATAGTTATCTAAATTTATTCTTAAATACCACATCAAAATGACAATAATTATGTAATATTTCTATTCATTCAACCAGGTAAGTACCAAGTTAAAGATATGAATGTATATATTGAGCCCCTTATTGAGGAATTGTTAGATTTATGGAATGGGGTCACTATATATGACATCTCTAGACCAATATTACAAAGACAGTTTCAATTCCATGCAATGCTTGTATGAACAATACATGATGCCCTTGGGCTAACACATTTTTGTGGTATGTTCTCTTGTTAACACCTCTTTTTTGGTATGTTATAGTGCTAACACATCTTTGTTGTATGTCTAATTTTGTGCATGATAATTGTAATTTTCAAAAACAATATATTCAATCCAATTATACACGATGTTGTAGGTCTTCAGACAAAGGGAAAATTTGCATGTCCAATTTATGGTCCAAAGATGAAATCTCATCATTCAAAAAATTTAGGAAAGCAAGTGTTCGATGAGTATAGGCACTTTCTCCACAGAAATCATAAGTATCGAATTACCAAAAAACATCTTTTCAATGGGAAAGAAGAGACTGCATCAAAGCCACGAAGAATGACACCTTGCCTATGGAAGTTGGAATATAATAGAATAAATTGACAAGGTAATGTCATTCAATTTGATGGTTTTTGTTTTAAATTTATATTGTGATATTGTCTTTTTTTTACTAATGATGTAATTGATGCTCATGAAGGTCGTCAAGGCATCAATGACCAACTTCCAAAAGGACTAAAAGTTATTCTAGATAATTTAGCAGGTTGTCGTATTATGAGCACCTCCCAATCGTGCATTTGTTTGATGCTATGCATATTAGAAAGAATATAATAGAGACATTATGAAAATCATTGGACAGAAGGTATGATAAAGATAAAATTGTCAAAATGTGTAGTGACATTGAAGATTCTAACCATGCATTGAAAAATTTCATTCAATCAAATAACAAGGGAGACCGTATTGATATAAGTTCCCTTTCTTGGTTATTATCAGAGCAGCAAAGCAATGCTATAAAAGAAGTCATATAAAAAAATGATTTCTCACAGGGTTTGCTGCGAGCATAAACAATCTCAGATCAAAGAAAAGTGAATTTGGGCCAGCGATGAAAATACACGATTGGCATACCTTTATTAAAGTCATTCATGTTATTTTGTATTCTCTATATATTTGTATAGTGCATGTAGTTTTCATTGTATTATTATCTAAAATATTAAAATGATCATTTTATAATTATCACAGTACATTCTACCTCTATCTCTCCCACACCACTTCGACAATAGTGTCAAACAAATTATATATGATCTTGGAAAATACATGCGGTTAGAAGCGTTATTTGTTAGATTTGTTGTATAGATATTATACTTGCGACTTGTTTTACTTTTCAGTAATTTATTCTATATTGTTTTTAAAGTATCATTTATATGTTTTTGCATGTTGAATCACATCTAGGTGGTTGTCATTGAAGTAAATCAATAAAGAAGATATTCAATATTGGAAGAGAAAAATTTCTCATCTTATGTGTGAAATGCAAAAGTGTTTACCTTCTATTTTTTTCAATGCACAAGAACACTAACTCATACATCAAGTTGAGGAGATTGAATTGTGTAGACCTGTACAAACTAGGTCAATGTGGATGGTTGAGAGACACCTAAAATTTTTGAAGGGTTTGGTTTGACAAAGAGCACATCCTAAGGGTTCTATGGTGGAGGGATATATGGTATACCAGACTATGGTGTACATTAGTGAATATCTTCCTAAGTTTGTATCAAAGATGCATGTAGATCGCCTTTGGGACCCCAATGCCATTAACAAATTCAAAGGGAAGTACTTGATGGGGAAAGGTAGATTGAGGAAAGTGAGAGGTAATTATAAGATGTTATTGTAGTTAATTAATTCTTATAATCTTCAATTGAAGTTGTTTCTAAGTGGTCTTTTTTTTAGTCGAGAGTGGGATGCACTACATTTGTATATTGTGAACAATCTTGATTGGATGACAATATGGATTGAAATATGTCAAAAAAATGGTCACTCATTAACATGGGAAGGTGTTGCTTCATTGGTTAAATAAGCTCACCGTAATGGAGATTCCAATGTTACGCCAATGGTAATTGATCTAGCAAATGGTTTAAGAGGTAGATAGGTACATATAAATATATTAATCACGACCCATATGTTTAATCTCAACTCAAGATGAAAATGATTTTCCCATGTTTGAAAAATTACAGGTCAAGCACCACAAAGCTATGAACTATCATGGCCATAAATTTTGCATAAAAAAGTTGGACGACACAAAGAAAATTTGTGATTCTGGGATAACTGCAGTCTTCGAGGTCACTAATATTTCATCTAAAAATGGCATGCATCCTCAAGAATATCAAAACCGATACTATGAAATTTTGGATGATATACTTGAGTGTGACTTTGAATCCTTTAAATTAGTTCTATTCATCGTCAAATGGTACAGTCTACGATTGAATCAAAATGATCCTGATAGAACTGTTATTCAACATGATAATAGATTTACAATGATTAATACAAGGTCATTTGAGCTAGTTGGAGATGAGCCCTATGTTCTTCCAAGCCAATGTGAACAAGTGTTTTACATAGGTTCCACAAAAACTAGGTTGGTCATTTGTTGTTAGACATGATCCAAGAGGAAGGCCAGTAAAGTATAACGTGATGGAAGAAAAAGGAATTGAAGATGATGAAGAAGCAGAAGAAGATGATGAAGAAGAAAAAGAAAATGACGGTGGTTGTGGTGGTGATGGTGATGGTGATGGTGATGATGATGATGATGATGATGATGATGGCGATGATGGTGGTGCTAGTGGTGATGACAACAACAATGATGATGATGATCATGTTAAGGATGATGATGATAATGATGGTCATGATGATGATGGTAATATTGATCTAGTCATACAAGTTTATTTGACTTATATGTTTTCATAATTAATTTATTATGTATTAAACTCTAATGCCATGGTACAATTAAATTAATGTGTTCATTTTTAATGATTACAACATATGTGATTTATGATACATGTGTTTCATTTATTACTCGTAGATTTAATGTATTTATTGTTTAAAAAATTACCAATGTATTACTTATGATGCTCAGTTGTTGGTGCTAATTACATGCATATATTCTATGTGATTGTAACCCTTTGTGGAAATAGGCAATTGACTACAGACATTGTCACCCATTTTCTTGACAATCTTGCATAGCACACATAAAGTAAAGGTAAGGAATTAAAAAATATATAATGATTATGATGAATGCATATTGTTCATGTTGTCTTCTATGTATTTTTTAGCATAGGTATCACGTAAGTTTTGGCTAACTTAAGATAAATGATTCACATATGCAGGAAATTTAACCCCTTTTGCAAGGATCCTGCATAGTGACATGGATCGGTAGGTATAAGTCAATACACCCTATAGATTACATCAATATTTCCCTCATTTAGAAAAATATCTCGCTCCTTACCAACTATATCTGTCATTTGATGGACTACAAGAACCACCTAATATGTACTTGTCAGGCCTGTCTTCCTCGAGTCGGGGAAATGTGGAAATAGAAGACAAAAGTGAGACATGTAGTAGGCCTAAAATAGGGAAATCAACAAGAGCTCAAAAGATTAGAAGAAAATTCAATAAACACATGAAATTTTTCCTTGCTAAAGGGGGGTCATGTTCTTATGACGATGAGACCATAGATGACATTGAGGTGCCCTTGAGGTACACACATCTTCTGAAAGAATGGGTACCTAAGGAACTACCTCCAATTAACACTAATTTTTGTGTTAATGAGAGGATATATCATATAGCTCCATCGTCATTACATGGTTTGGGCCTATTTTCCATGGATGACATAAAGGTATGTTACAACAAAGTTGTTGAATTGATGGAGTTTGTCAGACCTTGTTACAATTATAGTAATTGGATGCATATTGTTCAATATAAAAAAAAAGGATGCATAGGTATGCATTATCAGTGAATTATATACAATGGAAAGAAAAGGATCAAAGTAAAGGATTTTCTATGTACATTGATGGAAGGCCAAAAGAAACAGGGAATATTATAGGTTTCATAAATAGTACGTGACCTGGGTCAACTAATAAGAGTCTCAATTGCATATTTGAGGCGCGTGAAGGGAATCATATTTTTTTATGTGTGACAAAATCAATAAGTGCAGGGCAAGAACTGTTAATAGATTACTAGTTGAATTGCATAGATACAAAAAAATACACTATGATGGGGGTGGTAAGTACTATATACCATTTAAACTAACCTCCAATTTATGACTCCAATATACCATTTTATTAATAAGTTTTTTTTGTTAAGTCTATTGCTTTCATTTCGTTGAATTTTTTTATATTTAATCTTTGTCACAGGATGATATGGATCCACCATGTGATGATAGAGGTAGGGATTTTATTCCCACCCATTCTTTAGCAAAGATAAACCTTAATGTAATTATACAAATAATATAGAAGAAAAATGTTATATGATTATGTTCTTTTCTTTAGGGTTTTGGAGTTATTCTCATAGTTTTACTGATATTCCTATCACAAATTGATGTTCAGGGAAAGGGAAAAGCACCTGCAGCAACAACGCCAATAGTGTCAGATATGGATGACACCATCCTAGATAGGCCTAACCCCGTGTATATTGTCAAGAAGCAATTACAAAAAATCAGTTCCGAAATTCTTTGCATTTTGCTCGATCCAGATCCAAGTGAGGAATTGATGGAGATGAAAGATTTATTAGTGCGACAAATACATAATCTAGATGTAAGCAGTAATGAATCTTTAGTTATAAAAAAAGTTCAATAAAGTTTTATATTTTATACTCTTTTACATGTCATGGACTAAAATATGCATGTGTTCTTACAGGATTTTTTATTTGCTCAAGAAACTCCCCATGGACATCACAGTGAGGCTAGAACTAGTACAGGTCCCACAGGTAAAATAATCCTTAAGTTAACAGGTCACAAACTTCATTGGTCTTATTGATTAGAAATCTACATTTTTCATTGGATTTACTAGTTTTTTATTCAAACTCACATATATATCTTGACTCCTCACTTCAAACTATACATTTAGGTCATGATGTAATCCAGACACCTCCTCCTATGAGGATGTCATTGCCGACTGTAATGTCGGCAACAAGAGCATGCAAACATCCACGTTTGCATGGTCTATACCTAGTAGGTCCTTGTTTTGCCATATTCGATTATATGTTAGTTATGGTTTGATTTGTTCTTTAATCTTGGATGCATTTCATAGTGGAATAATTTTGTGTAGTACAAGATACACCTCCTCAGAATACAGAGACCAGTACTAGTGATAACTCAACGATGTTTCCTGGATCTACCCGTGTTGCTAGTATGGGAAAATTGCAGACGTCATTGTAGTTAAACGATGAAGATATGATTCCCTTATAATTACCTAAGCTTCTAGGTACTTTAAAATTATTGTTATTTATATTCAAATTTTAATTTACTTATTGATAACTCATTTTGGATTGATGATCCCATGATGTGTTTGCAGGGAACGATGTTTTTTTATGAAAAACTTAATGAGATGTCATTGTTGCTATTTGGGCCCACCATACGTACAAGGTGGAACATCATATGTTAACTAACCCTATCCCACTTCTTTGATTTCATATAATTGCTAGAATATTTTTCCTTTCATCTATTTATTGTACTATATTCAAGGTACGCAACTTCACTTAATTTTTTTAGCTAACAACTTTGTTTTTTCTTATAAGGTAGAACTTACAGGATAAAAAATTAAAAGATTAACTCATAAAATCTTTAGAGGAGCTCTTTGGAAGTAACATTTTTTATAGTGACAATGTTCTTCAGAGAGCTTGCAAACATCTAAAGACTATGAGGGACGCATACATAAGGAATCTAGTGAGCAACCCAAAGTACGAGCCTCCTCCTGTGATTCCAGAGAAGGTGTGGAAGGAATTCATTTTGGTTGCAAAGGAGAAAGCACAAAGTGAAAGAGGAATTGCACTAGTAAATGACAATAGAAGGTATGCAATAGTATTAAGTAGAACGTAATTATGCACTAATTAGTGATCTTTATATTTATATAATCTAACATATTTCAAACTTTTTATAGACTGCAGGACACATCAAAGGCTACAAAGGCCAAAATAGAAAAGATTGGCCAACACAAACTTGGCTCTAGTGGTTATTTGAAACTTCAAGCAAGAATTGTCAGTAGCAGTAAATGAAATTTTGAATCAAATTTTTTATAAATTGAAAATAATTTTGTTTAATCAAACAATACCTGCAGAATTGATGATATTAAGCCAAAAAAGCAAGGCTCAGATTTTAATGTAGCACCCATAGAAGAAGACATAAAGATTGGCTTAAAGGAAGGCTATAAAGCCGTGGCCGAATGCCTACGCCAAAGCCAACAGTATCCTGTATCAGTTCACACACATGTAAGTAGGCCAAATGAAAATTATTTCAAATTGAATACTTGAGTGATAATCTATTTGATGTTTATTTAACCTCTTTAGCGCATGACATTGCAATGCAGCCTTCTAATCCTAGCACAAAACCTCCACATGACGAAGACCCTGATGTGCATCACAATGATGGAGGTATTCATTCGCTATTGAACATTAATTGTGTAATTTTTAATACAAGTTAACATTTTAAATTGAAATTGGTGTAACTTTTCTTGTGTACATTTTAGAGCATGCAGAACATCATGGTGAACAAGTGGAGGATGATCCGAGTGTTCACCATATTCGAGATGATGTGGCATTGTTAGGTAAAGAAAATCTCTGTTATGTTATTTTAAATTTTTTTGATCAGTTTTTATCTTCTTTTAATTAATAAAAACTTGTAACACTAATATAGAATGTGGTGCATCTAACACATTTAGTTGTTATTGCAGTGGACCCCCCTTTGGTGCACCAGCATCCTCTGACTTCACACATGAGGAGGCATAAATTGGGTTCACAAGAAGAAGAGGAGGGGAATGACAATGATCTTGATGCTCCACTTAGCCATTACATGCAAATACCAAATAAGAAACCAAAAAAGAAAATATTGCAATAAACCTTTTTTGATAATATATTTATGTTGTTTTAATGAATGTAATTTTGTGCTACTAAATGTTGATGAATTATTGATGATTGTCCAATTGTTAATTAATTTTAGGTTTATTGAATGTTATGTGATTATAATGATTGAATGTTATATTTCATAAATAGATTACTAAATGAATGAATGTTAGATGTTAATGGGGAATTTAGAGTGATGTTAGGGGGGTGGGGCCAAATGAGCTTCCACCTTCATGTGGTTGGCCTTGTTAAGTAGAGAATATTAAAATATTCTTGAAACCAAGTGAAGCTCGAGCTAAACCGATGCAGAGCCCTAGTCTACTATCCCCTTAAGAAACCCAACTCAACTCAAGGATTCTACAAGTGTCTTGGAACTCACTCAAGGAACCCAACTCAACTCAAAGATTCTACAAGTGTTCTGGTTCAAAACATGATTTCCTTGCCTATGGTCAACCAAATGCAACAATTTAAAAACCAAAATAATCTTAGTTCAATGTAGTAACATGCCCAATCAAAGAGATCTCTTATTTATTGTGTGTTCAGGATTTGTGTTCAAGCAAATAATTGAAACTTGGTTAAGCTAGTAGTTCCTACATTGTAATGTATGTTTGCAACACTTGTGCACTGATGTTTATGTGAATGGATTTTTCAGTCTCTAATGAAAAGGTAGAATTCTTAGTGTTACTTTTTGGGAGGTTGGGTTCTGATTGAGCGCTACCAGGGTTGGAAAGAAACTTTGAGTCCTTGTTTGGGTGTAGGTTTACATATATTTTAGTTTTGTTGCTCCAGATTCATGTCAAAACTCGCCAGAGTTTTTTAATAGACTATTGACTGTTTGATCATTGCTTGATTTCTATTATTGTGCTATGATGAGGATCTTTAGGTGTTTCTATTGACCCCAGTGTCCATTTTATTTCTGTTAAGAATTAACATTTCACATCTTTTGGCATTTTATTTTGCTAATATTGCTTACAATTGCAGGATAGGAGATTGAATTTCCTTTCATCTCTTCCAACATGGGAATCGCAGCTGACTACTTGTATTTTATGTGGTCTATTATGTGATTTCAATGAGTTATATATATCGACCACTTTCACCTACCCTATGCAAGCTATTATTCCATTTTGCTACCTAATTCTGAACACCTCTACAATTTTACAGCTAAGAGAAGTTGCAATGCAAGGAAATATACCTTTAACTGGTGAAAACACAATTCAACAATTTGATAAAGTAACTTTATTCACCCTTGTGCTATGCATTTACCATTGTTGTACACTAATTGATATTGGGGAATAGACATTGCTATATACGATTGTGATATTCTATGGAGAGTTTCATCTCTTCTCCTTCCTCTCCATTTGATCCTATTTTTTGTTTTATCAAACTTGATTTATTCTTATCGTGACATTGGTCATGCCAAAAATGTCTCAGTAAAAAATGGCTTCTTAGTTTCATCCATTTGTGCCATTCAGATCCTTAGATGTGTTTGCTTTAGACTTCATTGGTTCTGTACATTTTGCCTCTTCATCTTTTATTTTATTTATATGTGACACCTCTCATTGTTGTGATTTTCTAGGAGGCATTTTGTCAAATTGCGATGAATTCTTACCAACGTCCACAAGTTATGAGAGCTTTCACATATTTCTGAATGAAATAGGCATTATTCTGGGCTGACAATTGGAAATATTTTGTGCATTTTGTTAAGCTGATGTACAATAAGTCTCAATATGGAGGCTGCAATGGCAAAATGTATAGTAATTTTAATATATACACTCTATGTGTTAAATACTATAAGTGAACTTCTTCATATGCCTTGTTATCTGAATCTCTAGGTTAGAGTTTGTATATCTCTTTATCAATTCATAAGGCTTAAGATAGATTATATCATGCTGACAATAAGTTTATGTATGTATACATGTACACTTTTTTCCTTACTTGTTGATTGCAGGTCTCATCTTCAAAGTACAATGGACAAAATATCCTACTCAGTAAGCCACCTCTCTAACCCTAGTTATTGAAATTGTGTTGTAGGGTACAATTTAAGGCAAATTCTAGAAGGGGAAATTACAAAAGGGCTACTATATGGGTTTTCGTATTAATGACACGAAATGTATTTAATATATTTCTTTGGGTCTATGTAGGATGCCTTCTAGTAGGCCTTTATATGATTACTAATAACTTTTAAGATGCAAATGCAAGTAGCAACTGTCAGAAATAGGATCACACTTGAAAGAATCCATTCTAAACTTTTAATTTATTCTGTTACCAATATGATTAATAATACCTTCTCTTAACATATAAAAAAAACATGTAGCAATAATAAGAATATATAAGGTTATGCCATATAAGTCATGCTGCTCAAGCCTGCAATTTTTTTAAAATAATACTGTCCTTTTTTCCTATATCCTGCTGTCATGTTTCGCACACTCTCAGAACTTAATGCTAATTTGGTTCTTTGAACAAATTACAAACTAAGTGTTAGATTTGTTAAACTTCTAGATTAAACAGTGACACATTTGTATGGAGCATTTTATGACATTGGTTTTTGAACTTAGATTATTTATTGATTGATCTAAATTCATGGGTTATTGGCTTGGTGATTTCTAAATTGTCATGTTGTAGGGTTAGAAACTAGTTCCTTTTATACCAAATTTTAACTTTATTTGTAGAGAATTGCATATGGATGCACAAAATCTTCTGTCGTTATAAACTCAAATATCTGGTAACAGGTTGCTGATGTGTTTTTGGATCTCATTTGTGCTATAAACACCCTATACCTTTGATTAGCATTTGTTTCAAAATGTTCAAAATTGTTAGTCTATTGTTTTTGTTTATCGTTGTCAGCTATCTAGTTCACACATTTTTTTTTCTTCTATTCCACTATTTATTAGATGATTCTTGGGGTTGGCATGCTAAAATATGTTTGCTTTTTGGATATGTAGAATTATGAAGATTGGAGGCAAGGATTTGGATCTTCATTTTTTGTACAAAGAGTAACTTCTCATGGGGGTTTGCAAATTGTAAGTTTGATATTTTTCCTTTTAAATTGAAAATATTTTCTTATTGGGATTTTGATTATTGCATTGCAACATTAATTTAATTTTTTGAAAAGCTTATCAGGAAACTGAATTTCCTTTATTTTTTTATTTTTTACATTCTCATTTGCTTTGATGGGGACATTTAATATATCAATTGTCAATTGCAAGATTTTACATTGTTATACTTTTGAAGGAACGCTTGATTTTAATTTTTTTTTGGATTTGGAAAATCTACTATTTGTTTGTTGATAGTTATGCTATTTTACTTTGATTCATTATATGTATGTACATTTGTATCAAGGAATGACCAATATAATTTGGGAAGCACATTAATATGATTTCCATTCTTTCCAAGGAAACCCACTGATGTGCTTTTAAAATGTATTGGGGATAGGTGATTCCCAGGGGATGTCCATGGGCCATTCCTAATAAAGAAAATAGACATCACACACCAACAAACCCCACATCCAAACTTGCCCTAAATTAGGACAAAAAAAAATGCAACTTTATTTGTTTTTGTATTTTCATATTGTAGTTGAAAATGATTGCAGCCTGCGATAATTCTGTTGTAACTTATATTGACAATGAATTATGAAAGCAATTAAGTTATGACATTAGCTAATTTTTTCAATTATCTTGTGAAATCTTAATTCAACACAAATGTTATGTATTAAGGACCTACAATTTAAATGATGATTGTTTTGTCAATGTTGTCATATGATTTTTTGAAATTTACCTATACATTTTAAAATTTCCCTTTTTTATACAGCAGTCCCCTGCTGTACAAAAAAATGGCCTGAATAAAAATAGTCCACATCTTGGAAACTTGGGGTGACAGATGAGAATTTATCTGAAAATTAATTTTGTAGGAGTGATTGCTTTTTGATATTTTATTTGGAAATGTTATCATTGTGGAAGGTAATTGAGTGTCTAAATACGTGTAATTTTGACTTTCATCGTTCATAGCATGTGGCCAACTCCAAGTCCACTTTGAATTATTTGTCACTCCAAGTCTGATTTGAATTATGTGTTATATTATTTGATGATTTGTTATGGATTTAATCCATAGTTTTTA
Source organism: Thuja plicata (assembly GCA_018584345.1). Taxonomy (NCBI): domain Eukaryota; kingdom Viridiplantae; phylum Streptophyta; class Pinopsida; order Cupressales; family Cupressaceae; genus Thuja; species Thuja plicata. The sequence goes on from MU225420.1 coordinate 2,587,100, forward strand.
GTTAATTTTCTTTCACCCATATTTCATTAGGAATTCCCAAGAACCCATCTCTAATGACCATGAATGCTCCATTCATCCCCTTTCATATAAGTGAGCACATCTATTTGTCATGATGTTCCATTTTTAATTAGGTCTGATCATGAGTTAGACAAATGTCTTGAATGGGACAATTGTTCATCAAAAATCCTTCATGCCGATTAGTGACAACTTTTTGAGAGCCACTTTTGGTATCAAATGTTAAATTTAGAACCAGAGATGCATTGAAATAACTTGCCGAAATCTTAAAAACACAAGAACAAACAACACAAGAATTTTATCTTGGGAAAAGCCTCCAACTTGAGGGGAAAAACCTAGACACACCCAAAATTGATTCTTTATTGAATAATCAATGAGACTGAATACAAAGCTCACAAGCTTAATTAGAAAATGAATCCTTCATAGAGATTGTTAACACTTAACATCACTAGTAGAATGTCAATTATATATATAAACTTCTTAACATCTATGACATACATAATGCCTTTGATATATCACAGCTACCATACACAACCAATCGACACATATAATAATCACACACAAAATGTTCACTAAGAATGTCTACAGAAAAAACATCAAACAATGACATGCTTGCTGTCTTCGAACCAATATCACCCCTGAATAACCACCACAATAATCTCAACCCACGCTAGAATAGGGATCATCTATCACACGAGAATTCAAGAGATGACAAAACAAAAGCCTTTTTTCTCTTCAATGAACTGTTGACAGTTACTACAAATTTTTGTTTCATATTGAAGAGTTGTGGATGCCATAATGTCTTTTAATCACCTTCATCAATGACGGGGACCAATGCATAGATGAAAGGTTCCATATTAAAATCACAACAGCCATGACCATCAAAAAAATTGTGGAGACAAAATGAAGGAAGGTAGACGAGTGAAAGAGGATTTATACCATAGTGTTTTCTGGATGTATAGTTATTAACCTGAATGATAAACCTTCTTAGAAGTGTCTTCCATCATTGATAAGTTGTGATCTTGTAATATCCTTGATTTGAATTTCAATAACCTTTTATTACCCATGGTTTCATAAACCCTTTTTATATGAAGCTCAATTCCATATGGCTTCTAATGACTTTAATGATTTTTCATTTGTTCTCTCCTCCTTTTGACAACCATACTTGTGATGATGTGATCAGTCTTTGATCATGTGTACCATCACTGCCCTTTTGTGTTCTCTTAACTACTATTTTTGATCTCATACATTTGGCCTCTTATGAGTGACACAATAATCAATATGTTGCCTCATTGGCTTCACTTTTTGACTTCCACATGTCTTTTTATGGTGTTCTTGTACATTCATTTACCCTTTGTCCTAATGTGACTGATTGCTATGCTCATTCTAGGCCCTTTCCCAAAACCTGATAAATTTGGATCCTTGGAATGATTTCAATATTCTACAAATACTTTTTTCTGTCACTATCATCAAGAATATTTCCATTCTATACTTACCTCTATAGTGATCATGACACTTTTCATTGAGTCCCCTTGTCCTTTCCTTATAGTTAATCCATCATGTAGAACTGTCACTGTGTTTGATCTCATTTTTTTTACAACATATTGTCCTTCATCCTATCGTCAAGGTTCTCATAGGCCATTGACTCCATTTTCATCCTATCATTGAGATTCTCATAGTTTGTGACTATTATGGTCCTAGTTTAAACTATCTTTCTACTTCCCAATACTTTGTCATCACTAGTTGTCCCTAGCTTAAAATTTTATGTCCTCTTGATTGTTGTCAATGTCAGTCCATGTGACAGTCACTAAGCCTCATAGATTTTTGTGTTCACAATTACATCTTTCACCTATGTTCCCATGGATCTTCTCTAAACAATTTTATTTTGTTGTGTAGGATTATGACTGTCATTTTGAGTTAGTGGGACCTTACCATATTCTATTGTTTAGTCAAGTATCTTGAGTCACACTACAAGAAGTGCCTTTTGGGTTTTCTCATTACACTTGAGGACCATTGTGATTTTATGAACTGTCATTGTCCTTTCATTTCTCTTATACTTTAGTCTTATGACATTTGTCTATCTTCCTTATGAAGAATATTGCATTGCCCTTGCCCTTGATATTCTTTAGGGAATTTGATGGTTGCTGGCCATTTTTATCACTGGATTTTTTGACATCCATTGGTCTACATGGTGACTTGACTACCTCTTCTCAATGTATCAATAAATTAGAGAACTATGTCTAGTTACTTGATCATGTCTAGTGACCTTTTTGCCACATTGAATTGTGTATATCACAATTTTTGGGTCATACAAATCACCATCAAATTTTCAACACAGTGCTCTTGATAGAGAAGGAGAAAACTTTTCTCATATGATAGTCATCTAGGATCTTATAGACTGCAATGATATATATATATATA
>MU225420.1:2602302-2620424 GCA_018584345.1 Thuja plicata
AATATTGTTCTAAGAGTGTCTCGTGAGACTAAATATTCAACTTTCTCCTATAGTTTTTCATCATATCACAATTAATATTTTTGGGTGCTATTTTATAATTGGTCACTAGATTTTTTCTATTTTCTAACTGGCCATTGGATTTTCTAATCCAAATTATGAGTGATATAAACAAGGTAAGAGTGTGTTAATGCACCTTTTATTTTAAGGTAGCATTTACATGGAAAATATGACCCTTTAAAGTGTGTTCTTCTATTTTAGTTTTACATTTTTGTTGAACCGGTTTTTGGGTTGTATATCTATGATCACCATGACCTTGATTTTATTTCTTCTTTATGTAGTGCTTGGTCATTTCTAACTAACCACTATTTTTTATTTACTCTTACTAAAGAATTTTGTCAGTGAGACGCTAATATTAATAGAAGAGTTAGTAACTTATGGTGACCAACATGATCCATAATTTTTTGAGTAAGATTTTTTTAGCAAATTTATCTACTTCCAGCTTTTTATTTTCTTTTGGTGGATATTTTTGGCATGCAAATCTTTGCCATTTTTTTTTATGAAATTCTAGTTTTGGCATTTACTGCATGCATATTTTTTATGGAGAAGCAGGTAATGTCATAGTTCCTTTGTGTTCTAAAGATCAATAAAATAGAGAGCATAGTTGTACAGTTACCACAGTCACTAAGCATCATGATTCATAATTTGTAGGGTGAGAAGACAATTTTTAAATTAAAATTAAGAGGCTTTCTCAAGGCATATATTTTTATTCATATCTTTTGAAACTATTTTCTAAAGTAAGCTATGTGTGGAAAACCTTTGAATGTTCTTTTAAAGTATAATTTGTAAATCTATGCAGATTATTTGTTCACCAATGGGCATGTTAACAATCTCATCCTATATCCGTTTAACTTTGACATCGATGAACTAACTACTATATATACTTTTTGAGGTATGAAACCTGGTTACGATTCTTGTAGATCTTTTGTTATATATTCTCCATTCATTACAAAGGGAGTGTGTTGCAATTAATTGGGCTAACCATTATTTTGCAGGAAAGTGAGTGGAAATTTGGTTAAGAATACAATTTCTCTTCTTGTGAAGACTCCAAATGTATATTTTTCCAATATTTGGATAGTATAATTCTTGTGGGATAAGTTGTAGATAGAAAATTCATGTTTATATGAGATTTTTGGGAGTGGTAGTGGATTACCTTTAATTTATTTCATGTACACTAATTAGTTTGTAGTAATGTGGAAGGTGGGGTTCCGTGCTTGTAGAATTTTAACTTTACAACTTCCATTTATGTTTATTATTGGCTCTAAAGTCAGTACAATATATACATGCTCTATTCTAGTGCAAATTTTATAGTAAATAATATCTCTTTAATAATCTTGAAAGGTGAGAAAACCCATGGAGAGATAGCTTCAAGCATCGAGTGTTACATAAAAGACAACCATGGTTCTACAATGGATCTTGATGCTTTAAATTATATCACAAATCATATTGAGAGTTGTCTACAAGAGTTAAAAAGGGAGTTTCTTAAGCCTTCAATTATACCAGATTATTGTAGGAACCTATATTCCAATGTTGGATTGCAAGGTATATTAATATTCAACAGGCCTAAGGAAGAACATATTAAACATGTTGAATTTTTTTTGAAAAAGTTACAAGATGAACAACTAACTATAAACTTGGATAAAAGTGAGTTTATGAAACAAGAATTTGTTTACCTTGGATTTGTGGTGTTAAAGGGAGATTTGAAGATGGATACTTTAAAATTATTAGCAATAATTAGTTGGCCAACTCCTAAAATAGCTAGTGAGGTTAGAATATTCCATGGATTTGCTTAGTTCCTTAGGAAGTTTAGAAGGCATTTTAGTGCAATCTGTGGTCCTATGATTGATACTATTAAAGGTGGTATAAAGACTAAGTTCAAATGGACACAAGAAGAAGATAGGGATTTTGAAATCTTGAAGAAAGAGGTGGCAACACACAACCTATGTTAGTACTACCAAGCTTTGAAAAAAATTCACTTTGGAAGGTGATGCTAGCAACATTGTAGTAGGTGCAATCTTGAGTCAAGAGAATATACCAGTTACATTCTTTATTGATAATCTTAATGAAGCTAAGAAAAGATACTCTTCTTATGACATGGATATTTTCACTGAGAAAATGGAGACACTACCTCCTACCCAAGGGTTTTGTATTTTACAGATAATCAAGCATTGAGTTTTATAAATTCCCAAGACAAGCTAAGTCATAGACATATTAAATGGATGGAGTACCTGCAATCATACACTTTCCATATTAAACACAAGAAGGGACAGTTGAATAAGGTTGTTGATGAACTAAGTAGGAGACTACTCATAGTTCAGGAGGTATAATTAAAAAATATTGGTGCAGAAAGATTCAAAGATCTCTAAAAGGAGGATGAGGATTTCAGAGAAGCCTACAAGGTATGCCAAGAGTTCTACAATAACTTTCACATTGAATTTGTATAATATACATTGTAGAATGGACTCTTATTCAAAGGTGGGAAGTTATATGTACCTAAGGGTTCAATGACAGAAAATTTGATGCAAGAGAAGCATAATGGAAGCCTTAGTGGTCATTTTGGACTGAATAAAACTTTGGAGTTGATCCAAAGGTTCTACTATTGGCCAAGGATGCAGAGGGATATAAAAAGGTATATAGAGTAGTGTACCATATGTCAAAGGGAAAAAGGAACATCCTCTAATGTTGTTTTGTATCAACCATTTCCAATTCCTAATAGGCCATGGGAATGTGTGAGTATGGATTTTGTTGTTAGATTACCGAAGAATAGGACTGGTTATGATAGCATATATGTTGTTGTTGACAGATTTAGTAAAATGAGTCATTTCATCCTATGTAAGGTGACTCGTGCTAATAGTCATATATAACATTTTTTCTTTAGGGAAGTAATTAGAATTCATGGACTCCCAATCAACATAGTCTTAGATAGGGACACAAAATTCATGGGGCACTTTTGGAAAACATTATGGAAGAGACTAAGAACTAATCTATCCTTTGGATCTTCTTACCATCCACAGACTAGTGGGAAGACTGATCTTGTTAATAGGACCTTAGGAAACCTTTTAAGGTGTCTGACCAATGAGTATGGGAAACCTTGGGATCAAGTCCTTCACCAAATTGAATTTGTATACAATGATACAGTGCATAAGATCACCGGTAAGAGTCCTTTTGAAATTGTTTATGGGATGCACCCTAGGGGTGTGTATGAACTAAGGGATCTCAGAGATGTAATAGAGAAAAGTAGACATGTACAGTCCATGAAAAAGGTACATGACAAAGTAAAGAAAACATTACACTGACAGTAGTAATGAACCGAGCTATTTCATCTTTGCTATATGATATTTAATCTAGAATTCTAACAAATCTAACAATATGGACAATGTAAATTACATGACTCTACAAATGAAGTGGTTTTAAGTCTTCTCAGTTCTCACCTATTAGGACCTTGGGCATTTTGTTTGTTTTTTACTTTCATTAACTCTCTTTGGTTTTTCATGGTGTGAGAGATGTACATTGAAGCATCAAGAGACATTAGAAAACACCCCCTGCCTGCCAAACATGTGTCCAACAGATAGGAGATACCTACCCTCCTCTAGGTCTCATAGTTTCTAAATGTCTTAGGGCTAGGGATAAGATCAGATGTTATATACATTAGTCATATCAATTTAGTGGGAGAATGATCTCATGTAATTCCTTGATCTTTATCTAGTAACATTAATGAAAATTATCTACAGATGAGAAAATGATGATACCCATATTTATCCTTAATTCTGCTGACTGCACATGTCTTGTACAGTGTCTCAGAGAAGAGGATGTTGCAGTACATCAATGGTGGGGCTAAAACTGTAGATTATATATATAAGCATTGAAAAAGAGCTGAGCAAAAAATGTCCCCCAGTGCTCTTGTCTATTCCTAAGTTAGAAAATTTGTTAGGTATCTTAATACAAGGCACACTATATTTTATATTTAATGTGTGATGAGGAAGGTCTATGAAAATATTTTTTTGGAAAATGTTTTTAGTTGAAGATCCTATGTGTATATATATTTATATATTCTTTGTTAGATTTGTAATAATAATTTTGTGTTAGAAATAAAATTATTTCTACTTTGCACTGTGAATTTATTTATTTTTTAAATAAAACATCGCGTCAATTTTTTGACCTTTGTCACAGTCAGAAATGACAAGAATCCTATATAAACGACGAATAGATCGATGAACTGTCGTCGATATTTTGATGACAATTTGTCAATCAATTCATCGTTTATATAGGATTCTCGTCATTTCTGACTATGACAAAGGTCGAACAAACGACGAACTATGAAAAGGGCTTAGGGTGAAAGGCACATGTAAACATATCTCACAAAGCCCTTTTTTGACCTTTTTTCTAACCTTCTGTTTGTTAGTTTTATGATGAATATGTCAGTTGTGGAATGTTTCGACAAAAAAAGTTCCACGACACATCTGGTCCATTGATCTACCTTTTCCAATAAAAAAATTGACCTATGATTATCGAAAATTGGGAAAAAATTTATTAGTGTGGGAGGTGAAAAAGGCCCAAGGCCTGATAGCTTTCCAGCTACTTTTTTCATCAATAATTCTGTGATATTTTAGGAAATGAATTTTGGAAAGTGGTTGAATAATCTCGGTGTGGGGGGTTTATGCTTAAGGATTTCAATAACACCTTTCTAGCCCTTATACCAAAGAAGGAAGAAAGACAATATTTTGGATATTTTGACCTATTTTCCTTTGTAATACTATCTACAAGATCATATCCAAGGTAATGGATAACAGATTAAAAGAGGTTTAAATACCATTATTTCCGATGAGCAAAGTGATTTCTCTCCTAATAGATCAATATGTGAAGGCATTATTGTTGCATATAAAGTTATTCACTCCATTAAAATGTCCAAAGATGAAAAAATGATGATCAAATTGGATATCAAGAAAGCCTATGATGAGGTAAATCATGGTTTTCTATTAAAGGTTTTAGAGAGATTTGGTTTTTGTAAGGAATTGGTGCAATGGGTGGAAAGTTGCATAAGCATCCCAAGATTTTCAGTCCTAGTAAATGATAGTTCACAAGGTTTTTTTGATTCAAATAAAGGAATTAGACAAGGGGACTCTTTATCCCGTTTTCTCTTCATTATCATGGCAGAGGCTCTAAGTCAGCTAATCAACATAAAAGACAGGAGGGGCAATGAAAGGGTGTAAAGATTGCAGATGGTTTAGATCCAATCACACATCTCAAATTTGATGATGACACAAACCTTATGGGAGAGGCATCTCCATAGGAGGCTAGAGTAATCAAAACAACCATTGACACCTATAGCAGAGCCTCAGGGTAGTGCATAAACTGGCACAAATCGAAAGTCTATTTTTTAAATACAAACATTTGGAAGCAGAGGGAAGTATATAATATTCTAGGCATTAGAGCAGGTAAATTACTAAGAAAATATTTAGGTATTCCACTATTTGGAGGGGCATCTAAGGCCAACCTATGGAAGGGTATAGTTGATAATTATATTATGAGAATGGAAGGGTGGATAAGTAGATGGATTACATCTGCTGGAAGGATCCTATTATTGAAATCAATAATCTCTGCAATACTAGTTTTTTCAATGATGTGTTTGAAAATTCCAAGAAAAGTTATACACATAGTAGAGAAAAGGATGAGAACGATCCTTTGGAATGGGACCAGTGAGGAGGATAAATTCCCATTGGTGGCTTGGAATAAGATATGTAAATCCAAAGAGCATGGTGGTGTGGGTTTAAGGGACTGGACTCTCATGAATGAGGCTCTTGGAGCTAAATTGGTTTGTAGTATATACCAAGGCCTTGAATTTATATGGGTTAAAATTATCAAGGAAAAGTATCTAGATGCTATGGATAACAACATGATCTTAACTACTCAAAACCCTCATAAAGGTTCTGCAATTTGAAATTTTTTAATAAAATGTAGACTAGTCATTACTCAACACATTTCTTGGCAAATTGGCAATGGGAAGAAAGCCAAAATTTGGGATGAATCCTAGAATGGGCCTCTGATGTTATCATCTATCCTTGAATACTGAGAGAGAGAGAGAGAGAGAGAGAGAGAGAGAGAGAGAGAGAGAGAGAGAGAGAGATGAAGAAATAATTTAGATTTTAGGACTCATGGTTATAGGGTTTTGGATTTTGTGCTTAGGATTTGGGAGAGTCTCTCTCTCTAGACTCTAAACCCTAAGCCTACAATACTAAACCCTATAACCATAATCCCTAAAATCTAAGTTTTTTCTCCCTTCCCTCCCTCTCTCTCTCTCTCTCAAAAACCTCAGCCCTAAACCTTAAATAATTTCTTATTTCATGCACGCATGCATCAACATATACACAATTTCTTATAAATGTTCATATTATCTCTTTTCTTTTTGTGGAAAAATGAGATTATATTAAATGTTAAATCAATTTGCAAAAAAATTATTTATAAAAAATAAAAGACACTATTAGGGCAATAATTAGGAAATCTAGGAGTTTTACCCCAATCCCACCAACCAAGAAGATCCTAGTAAATCAAATTATTGCCAATGCCTTCCTTCTTCCAAACCCACAAAAAAATAAAGTTAATTTTGGTCCTTCTCAATAATTTTTAGGAGGTGCTCCAAACTATCACGGTGGAGGAATACCTAGTGCCTTGCATCCCAATTACTCTCACCATAAAAAGCCTACTTACCAAGCAAATCAGTCATGCCATTTCATTCCCAAGGAATATGAGAAAAGGAAATGGAGTCAAAACTGGAAATGAGCCAAAGGGTATTGTCAACTAGAGAGAATTCTCCAAGAAGAACCAACCACCCCACCTTTGATCAAAAGTGACACAAAGATCATGGAATCCATATCACATGTTATTTTTCACCAATCCAACCAACATGCATTTTCAAGCACAACAAGAAGGGTTCTAGCTTCCATTTAAATGTTAGTGCATATCCTTTGCGAGGAGAAACAAAAGATAATATAGTTCCTTTACTATATTTTCCAATTCCTCCAAACCTTATAGGCCCCAAAATATCTCTTAACAAGCCATCATGCTAATTTTCAAAAAAAAGGAGAGGGTAAAGCCACTTACCAATCCTACCCACTTTAGAATATTTACCTCTAGAAAATGAGTAGTTAGGAGACATAGTTGGGGAGGTAAGCTCCAAATAGTTAGCTGAAAAAATATCATGAGAAGAGAGATGTTCTTTAAAACAATACTTTGTAGCAATAGTTTCATTAATTGAATATATGGTTTTTTCCATACCTTGGCAACTAGTTTTGGCACCCCTAAAAAAATTGATAGTTTCTCTCTATTCATATTTTCTAGATAATAAAGATAAAACCAATCTCGCAAAGTAGCTATGAAGAAAAAATAAACACAAATGACTTTCCTAAACTACCTAAAAACTCAAAATTAGAGGTTACAAGAATTGAAGGTTGTTTCCACTTACTCCACCACTATCTCCCATTTACCAATGAGAAGAGGCATCGGAAAAAGAGGTGGGAAAAATTTGCTTCATTGGGATCATTAAGCCGATAGGCTTCTATTGCGGGGAAGCTTGTGTATGACCCTCCCAAAATTTTCTCACACTGTCTCACGCTTGAAAATAGTTTCGCGAGCGGTTTTGGTGAAAGCACGCCTGAAAATGGATTGCAATGAAGGAATTATATTTTTACATTAGTATACACAAGGAAAAACATGATCTACACCATCAATTTACACTACACTGACAGACAGGGCATAGCACTACTATACGCCAAGGTTATCCGATACTGCCAACTTTAAAGCATCCTGACAAACACTATTTAGTGTTACCCGATGAAAAAAAGGTTAAAGGAACCCGACGAGTAACAATAGTGCAACTTGATGGAACAACAAAGAGAGGAACCTGATAGATGATGAGAACCGATGATCAGTTCAACAAAGGAACACCAATAGACTTTCAATTCAACCTGATGACCAAGAACCGACAGTCAGTTACATCCTGCAAAAAGTGGATCTGACTTTCCACGTCAGATAAATCACTGAAGTTGTATGTATAGCTTCTTGATTTGTTTTTAAATCCATTATGTGCGAAGGAATAAATGTATTTATTATTTTTTTAATTAGTTTTACTAATTTAAAACATGCAAACTAAAGATCAAGGTCAAGTTGTAAACCTTGGATCTAAGAGTTAACATTGTAATGCGTGATTCTAAGATAGGACAATTAATTGTATAAATATATGCTCAATCTATTGTGAGCATGTTGTTGTTCGATGAAGATTGTAGCCATGGAGAGCATCTAAGAACCAGACAAGAGATTTCATGCAAAAGGACATATAAGAATCAAATTAGTTTTATGAACAAGAATGCAGGCTACCAACAAGCAGAGAAAGGTATTAATCAGTCACTTAAGGTGATATTATTAGTATGAGAGCTTTAATAGATCTATAATCAGAAATTGTAGATTGCATACAGTCAGGTAAATCATATGTACTCATTCTAACAAGTGTAGTACACTTAAGAAATACTTTCAAGAAAGGTGGACTTAATAGTCCTATTGTAAATATCTTAACTGAGTGCACACTTAAATCAGTTTTGCTAAAGCTCTTAACAGAGTAGATATTAATAGGTCTCGACTTTAATACTCCTAACAGGGTAGATCATCAGAAGTGATCATTTGTAAGCCTTTACCGATTCCCTTCCATTCTGCAGATAGTGAAGTTTTGTGGGTGCCATCCCCACCGTAGTTTTTACTTCCTAACAGGAGTTTTCTGCGATATCATATATTGTGTTATGTGTTTATTGCTTTCATGAATGTTTCTATGAATGTTGCAAACAATTAAAGATTATGAATTAATACTACATGCATAAGAAAGAACAATATTAATGGTCGGTACTACATCAATGAATTATTACTAATGATGAAGGGTGAAAAGATTTAAAATTTTTAGAGGTACTGATTCACCCCTCCCCTCTTAGTACTACTTCCCATTAATCCCAACAATTGGTATTAGAGTTGAGTCTCTTCTTGAAAAAGATTAAAGGCTTAAGAGAAAATATCATACAATGGAAAAGTACAAACTTGATAAGAATATTGAGAATAAAAAGCTTGAGATACAGATGTTCTATGAACAGTATAAAGAAGCTAGAATCAAGATGAGAGAACTGTTGGATGAGAGGAAAGGTATGGAAACCTGGAGAAATGAAAAAGATTATCAAGAAGAAGAGATTCCAGATTTATTTGAATTTTCACGATCAAATGCAAGTAATACATCAGATACATCAGAAGAGAACATCACAAATCTGAAGGGGATCAATAAACATTTGACAAAGCAAATAAAGATGCTGCAAATCGGTCAAGAGAGCCAGATGGTAAGAATGATTGATGTGATGAGTTCTGCTAGACAAGCTAAAACAGAAAGAACACTTGCTATTGATGATAGAAGTAAGATTACAGAGAAGCTACAAGAAAAGAAGTTAGAAATTCAAAGACATGCTGAGCATCACCATGAGATCATAAATCAGATTATTCTAATGAGTCAAGAAGCAAACATAATGAATATAGAACTCATTGAGAGAGTGCAGGCTATCGGTGAACTAAGAGAAGAAAATGAAAAACTAAAGCATGAGGTTAGAATTTAGCAACAACATACTGAAGATATCAGAAAGGCTGAAGAGAGCAATAAAATAATGGATGATTTTATTTAAGGACAACAAAGAGTCAACAACAACGGTTTAGGATTCACCGAAAATGGAGAATCATCAAATTAAGCCAATCCAAAGAATGTCTATTAAAATCCAAGACCAAGAAAGCTGACATACAAGCATTATGGAAAGCAAGGCCACACATCAAATGTATGTCGAGGAAAAATGAAAGGTATTCCTAAATCTACATCTTCAATCATAGTATTTTGTTATAAATGTAACAAGAAAGGACATAGAGCATATGAATGTAAGTCTAAGATGGAACAACCAAAGAAGGAAACCTACATTGACAAATATTTTCCTACATGCAAGATGAATGGGCACAGAAGTCTTGAATGCGGGAAAAAAAAAGGAAAGCATGGAAGCCAAAAGGTCAAGAAACTCCCTATCAACTAAAGAGAATCGATAATCAATATGTATAGGACTACAATAATTGGACAAACTGTACAGCATGTGGTAGATATGGTCACATTGCTGCAAAATTCATGAGGGCATGGACCAAAAGGTCTAGAGGCTGGTCAAACCCCGACATGGCATGCTTACACTGTCACAAAGTTGGTCATCTCAAGAAAGATTGCAAAGACCGAATGACAGAGACAAGCACATATCCCAATGGAAACACCATTGAAGATATTTGGAGGGATAGAGAAAAAATTTGGAGAAAAGTTTCAAGCAATGATGAAGCTAGACCAAGCAATGAAAATGGTGAAACCCCATCCAATGGATCCGGTGACTCACCACCTCCACTTGAGCTGAACAAGTAAGTATGGAACTGAACTACACCGAGTCATATTTTGCATCATTTCCATTATACAAATTGATAGATAGTCAAAATCTGCATAATAAAGATGCATATTATGTCACTTGTTTCAATTCTGAGAAAAAAAACCCGTCAGTATACACATACCAAAAATCAGCGGTGAACACAATGGATGAACTGTTTACACTTACCATAATTTGTTGGTCAACACATAAAATGGTTAAGTTACCAATGTAACTCGACACCTATTGGTAAGGAAGCAAAATGACAAAGTTGTCATGACAGAATCCCGATATTTGTTGGTAAAAGTAAAATTGTTAACAGTTGTCCTGAGCATCCTGACAACATCGACGATGAATTTTGAAAGTCTTCTCGACAAAATCCATCTTCATGTCCCGACGAGTCATTGACCATTTATGACAAATACTTAGGGGAAAAAGTCTATAAATAGACGACGGGAGCACTTCATTTTGCACCCACGATTTGAAGAGAAAGCAAAGCAAAAAATAGAGCGATTGAAGAACATTCAACAAAGTGACCTCAACATGATCCAAGCATACAACAAAAAAATTATTCACCATTATCACAGATCGAAGTAAGTACCGAGGACATCGAAAGATCTCTGTTGTTATTTTTCAAGAAAGTCCTAAAATTCAAGAAAGCCCTAAAACTTGAAAAATGATGGCAACCATGTCGAGAACCATAAAGATCAAGAGTGATAAGAAGAATGTGGTCAGGTTCATCAAGAATAACACATGTGTTGAACCCAAATACAAGATATGCCCAGAGATTGCATCGCAACCTGATGAAACTGACACATTTTCTAAGATTCCACCTAGTGTTTTTCTTATAGAAGATGTTAGGTCTTATATTCACTACAAGATTGCCGAAATAGGTGATCTAGAGATGGATGAAGCTTATAAGAAGCTTTGTGATGCAGAAGGGAACCTAAAGGAAAAGCACAAATACTTAGAGGTTAAAGGGATAACTAATGCCCTATATTTCCCGAGGGACTTCAATACTGACTAGATTAGGTCAGTGCTTAGCAGATTGCATGACCAAAAGTTGTGGTTAGATCAACCCAAGAAAATCACCAAGGATGTCCTTCACGTTGTCACTAGTTATCCAATAACTGACAAGCCTAAGTCGCACAAGCATCCCTCCAGGATAGAAGTCACAAAACTCATAAAAACTAAATGGGACAATAGAGGACTGAAAGTAAACACCATTATTGATGAGGAATTGAGGTTTGATGCATGTGTGATTGGTTATAAGATCTTTCAAGAAATTAGGTTGAACAACATATCTGCAACATCAGTAAGCACAACTTACAAGATAATGACAAAGAGAATAAAGATGGATCTATGTGAGATCCTATTGAAACAACTTAATGAAAACATGATCACAATTAGGTCCACAAAGACCAACACATGTAAGTTCGGCTCACTTATCATGTGTATCCTTTTCTACTTTCAAGAGTACTTTCCTTCAGTAGGAAAAGTGAAATGGGACACTACAATAACGGTAACATTACAGATTAGTGAACTAATTAAGTCACTACCTAGAGATAATTTTGAATCTGTTATGATTGCATACTTCCTTGAATTCAAGGAAAAGATGATGGAAAGGACAAGGATCCCTGAATAACTTGTTGAAAAACATAGGGATGAGATATGTTTTATTGTAGACACAGATTTCACCCACATCAAACAAGTTGTACCTAGGACAGCTTGGTTAGCACCACTGGATTATGAAATCAACATAGATCAGGCCACAAATGCAATTGATGCATTGATCAATGAGCCTATTGACAACAAACAACCAAGGTTTGGACCTATGAAGAGGTAAGATGAAAGATAAAAAGAGGCCTAAAAATCAAGAAAAATGTCAATAAAAAGGATAAGATGGTTAAGAATCTCAAAAAGATTCTATCGGTTACTGAGGAGGAACAAGAACAACTAGAGGAAACTGATGAATAGGGTACCATCGGTGAAGGGAATGATGAACATAAATCAGATTATGAGGAGACTGAATCTGATAAACCTCTACCTCCTACAAAGAAGTAGAGGACAAGGAGTCAAACTGCCAAGACCAATACCACACCTCTTAAGAAAGGTCAAGTAAGGACCTATAAGAGGAAGCAACCAACAAAACAAACAAGACAGGAACAAATTGTGAAGACAACACCTACAAAGAGGAGAAAAAGAATGGTCAGAACTAAAGCTGACATAGAGGATTCTAAAGAGGATGATCCCGATGTAGTGAAGAAGAATTACATAAATCTAATAATTGATGAGGCTACTGAATCTATTGCTGCATCTCGCACAATGTAGACAATGGGATACACTCAAACCAAAGGACCAAAATAAGATACAAGATGCCATAATAAGGGAAATGGTCAAGTATAAATATGTACCAGTTGAATTTATCAACCAAATACCCAAGGATTTGGGTAAGAAAATATCTCAACAATGGTCATATGCTCTATAGACCTAAAGAGAAGCAAGGGAGAGGGTACTAGTAGCACTAATGCCTCCCAAATCTAAGATTGAAGACATGAAATAAATCATGAAGAAGTACTCAAGAAAGTTTGTAGCCAAGATAAGGGCTTACAAAGTGCTAGAAAATAAGTTCATAGAGCTAGATACAATGACCAAAAAAAAATGGAGACAACTCCTAGATTTTCCCATAGAGTCAACAAGTCATGAGGAACAATTAATTCTCACCGACACACGTCATAGAGAGGAGGAGAAAGACAAGGAAAGTCCTCAACACATTGCTTTGGACAATGTTGAAGAAATGGAACCAATTGATTCAGACAAAGTCATGGATGATCTTGACATTCAAGACATCACAAATTATGACTCTAATAAAGATCCATTGAAGAAAGATGATGTGATATTCATTACACTTAAGGATCAGGGACATCAACAAGATTTGAAGACATAAAATGATAAAGATATGAATGTTGCTGATGAAACATGGAAGGACACATCAGTCATGGACTTAAAAGAACCAGACCTTGCAGAGAAGATACAAAAAGATGAGGGTGTCAATGCTCAAAAAGACCAAACCAATGAGCAGGACACCACTCTAGATACAACCTAGGCCACCACTCAAAGTAGTATGCATGTGTTAATGAAGGCAATCAAAATATTAGAGGGTAATGATGGATGTACTACAGAGGACACAAACACACCCAAGGACAAGGGTGATGCTGAAGTAAAAGACACCACAGATATTAAAAAGGACACAAGTGCAGAGAAAGCTATAAATGATGATCAGAAAGATAGATCTACTGATCAAAATAAAGAAGAAACACAAAAGGTAGAGGAGGACAAGCAGACATATAAGAGTGAAGAAGCAAAGCAAGATGAGCTAGAGAAGAAAATAGAAGATAAATCTGTAGAGACACCCAAGGTTGATGGAGAGACATCTTCACCAAACCAATAGGTACACTCTGAGTAGAAAACACAAGAAGCATCTTCTACAAAGCCTTCACCAAGAACTTCAGAGAGGACAAATCAACTAGCAATTGTAGTTCATACATCTGCGTCCCCACAAGTCTCAAAGAAGAAGAAGGGTAAGCATAATAATCCAGTAACTCTGGATGAAATCATTGAGATTCTAGTTTGTGATCCGAGGACATTGGATCCAACTGAATTGACCAAGTATGCAAGACTCTATGAGAGGAAGGCAATGCAAGACAAAATAAGGAAGGCCACAAAGGAGGCAAAGGTATTGGAAGTAGCAAGAGGAATACTTCAACAAATAGTACCTGATGTAGATATTGATGAAACAACCTCAATGTTTGATCAATTGGTGGCACTCACATATGTAATAACATCTCAGAACATAAATGCTGAGAAGGTCATGGAAGAAAGACTTGAACAGAAGTATGAGTTCAAGCTAGTAGAAAAGATAAGCTAGGAAGTGGCATTGAAAAAGGTAAAGCTTTCTGAATTGGTGAGTACAATTGATCGAATCATCTCAGAAGCTATTACTTTGATATATAAATTGTGCACACTTGATCAACTAACACAGGAGTATACCGACAAGATAGCACAATTAGATGTTGATCTTTTGACAAGTGCACAAAGTCTCACAAATAATGGAGAGTAAATAAAATTGCACAATGAGCAACTCAAACAGGCTAGGAAATTGAGATAGGACATACAGTTTGCAAAGACAAAGTACAGAGATGAGGTAAATGAGCTCCAAGCTCAGCTCTTACCGACACTTTCACTACTACAACAACATGTGACAGAGGAAAACACACCAATTTCTACCCCAGAAATGTCTGTCCTAAAAAACATTTATGATATGCATGCAAGGCTAGAACTAGAGCACATGGCACTAGAACTCCTACAAGAAAAATGGGAGAAATTGCTCGAAGATATCAAGACAACCCATTCCCATATTCTTGACACATTGTAAGTTACACATTTTTGTCACAATGTTTTGCATCTTATAAGTTGTACATTTTTGTCATGAGTATCAAATAAAGGGGGAAATGATATGTACAATTCAGTTACTGAAAAGGGGGAAATGATATGTACAGTCACAATATAAAAAGAAAGGGGAAATGAAAAGAGGAAATGATGTGTACAGTCATAAAACTGAAAGAGCAAAGAATAGGGAATGTATAGTACAAAGGAAAGTATACATATGTATACATATACTTATACAATACTGATGCATATAGTTAGGGGGAGTCATATAATGAAAAGGATATAGACATGGTGTACATACTAAGCACTTTAGTATTATGCACATATCAGTTTTTGATACTAATGTCAAAGGGGGAGATTGAAGGCATTATATTTTTCCATTAGTATACACAAGGAAAAACATGATCTACACCATTGGTTTACACTACATTGATAGACAGGGCATAGCACTACCAGATGCCAAGGTTACCTGATACTGCCAAGTTCAAAGCATCCCATCAAACACTATTTAGTGTTACCCGATAAAAAAAGGTTAAAGGAACCCAACGAGTAACAACAGTGCAACCTGATGAAACAACAAAGAGAGGAACCCAATAGATGAGGGGAACTTGACGATCAGTTCAACAAAGGAATGCTGACAGACTTTCAGTTCAACTTGATGACCAAGAACCGATAGTCAGTTACATCCCGCAAAAAGTGAATCTGACTTTCCACGTCAGATAAATCACTGAAGTTGTATATATATAAATTCTTGATTTGTTTTTAAATCCACTATGTGCAGAGGAAGAAATGTATTTATTACTATTTTAATTAGTTTTACTTATTTAAAACGTTCAAACTAAAGATCAAGGTCAAGTTGTAAACCTTGGATCTAAGAGTTAACATTGTAATGCGTGATTCTAAGATAGGTCAATTACTTGTATAAATTGATGCTCAATCTATAGTGAGCATGTTGTTATTCGATGAAGATTGTAGCCACGGAGAGCATCTAAGAAACAAACAAGAGATTTCATGCAGAAGGACAAAAAATAATCAAATCAGTTTCAAGAACAAGAACGCAGGCTACCGACGAGAAGAGAAAGGTATTAATCAATCACTTAAGGTGATATTATTAGTATGAGAGCTTTAATAGATTTGTAATCAGCAATTGTAGATTGCATATAGTCAGGTCAATCATATTTACTCATTCTAACAAGTGTAGTACACTTAAGAAATCATTTCAAGGAAGGTGGACTTAATAGTCCTATTATAAATCTCTTAACCGAGTGCACACTTAAATTAGTGTTGCTAAATCTCTTAAACAAAGTAGATCTTAACAGGTCTCCACTTTAATACTCCTAACAGGGTAGATCATCAGAAGTGATCATTTGTAAACCTTTACTGGCTTCCTTCCATTCTGCAGATAGTGAAGTTTTATGGGTGCCATCCCCACCGCAGTTTTTACTTCCTAATTACATGAGTTTTTTGCAATATCATATGTTGTGTTATGTGTTTATTACTTTCATGAATGTTTCTATGAATGTTGCAAATAATTAAAGATTATGAATTAATACTACATGCATAAGAAAGAACAACAGTAATGGTCGGTAATACAGTAATGAATGATTACTAATGATGAAGGGTGAAAAAATTTAAAAGTTTTAGAGGTATTGATTCACCCCTCCCCTCTCAGTACTACTTCCCATTAATCCCAACATGTAGGTCGTTGGCCGGTTATATCAAACTGTGGCAGAGGCACGTGTCAGCCGCCACTCTTCACCTTATAAACTTTGCCTCCGGATGCGACTCACAACTCACCTCCAGAATTATCCACGCATTGTCACTGTCGTCGCCGCCACTTCCAACTGCATTCCCCAATTTCCATTTATTAACATGAGGCACATAGTGAAGCTTCGGATCAGACCAAAAGTCCCAATAAACTTTGTCAAATCTCCAAAATGGCTTGTTGATCCACGACCACACGATTCCTATTTTCATGTATTTTATAGGAAGCACATTTATATTGCTCACATGTAATCCAAGTGGAATAATGGGAGTCGAGTTTTGCTTGTATACATCTTCACGGAAGATGTATTTAAAACTGAAGATGAGGCCAAGTTGGCATGCATTGCAACACAATAATCAGATAAAATATTTTGTGAATAAACATGCCATTTGCGTATTTTTTTTTCCCTCTTGCCAATAATTCTTTTCATTTTCAATTGGTAGTATTCTTTAATTTCAATTTTAATAGATATTTTTTAAATCAAAAGATTTCTTAGCTTGATTTCATTCTATTAATTAATATTTTGGAGTTAAAAATAAGAAAATTAATAATAATTAATAGTTTGTAGTTATAAATACTTTTAATTTGTAGTTCATAAAAAATATTATATTATTTTTATTTTCTTTAGAAGACAATTGGTTTAATAGAAAAGTCTATGTTATAACCATCTAAAAAGTGTTGAGTTCAATTCTTTTTCAATATGAAAAAAACCAATGTAAAGATAAAATCAATATTCTATATATTATCTTAATTCGTTTTAATAAAAATTTATTGTTGTAATTTATTAGTGTATATGTAGAATTATTAAATTTTAATGAAAAAAATTAGTGGTTTTGCAGTACATTAGTGTATATGTAGAATATTAGTGAATTTTCTAATTTTAATGAATGATGAAATTATATAGTAACTTAACATTTATGTGACTTATCAAGGGTAATAATGGTGAATAATTCTTATGGGTTTGTGCTTTTCATATAAACATGATATTTTTGGGCGTATATATATATATATATATATATATATATATATATATATATATATCACCTTTTAGGACAACTTATCAGCACAGCTGAATTTTAGTATTTCTAACTAAAAATTAATTTTGGCCAAACATATGGTCCAGCTAGATTCATTATAGTTAAGTTAGATAAGGTTTTTAACTTTTCTAATTGGAAATGTCTATTAAATGCATGTTTTATACCACTTTGAGGCCAATTACCGTAGAAATAATTTTTTTTCAGAAAAGTAACGTTTCAATAACTCCAAGACTTTTTAATGATATTTTTTTAAAAATACAAAAATACCCTTTTGTAGAGATCAGAGTCAAGAATATCTCTTATAGATTTTATAGTGTTTTAATTATACATAGTCTATTATAATTAAAAAATATT
>MU225420.1:2638616-2678048 GCA_018584345.1 Thuja plicata
CCAAGGAACCGCGGAAATCCACATATCATTACGCTGTCCAGCATTTGAGGTATGACTAGAGACACAGACTGTTTCTACAAGTTATAACCTGATGGAAATCATTTATTCTTATGTTTTTCTATTTTCTGCAGCGAACTGGTACCTCACACAGCTACACAGCCAGTCCAAGAAAAAAAAATATAGAGGAAGATTCCAGAATCTACAACTTTGGCTCCATGGAAGAACGTATTATATCAGCAAATAAAACATAAGACAAGTATTGGTTTTGATTATAGACTTCCACGCCCAGCTTGGTAATGGCATTCCAAAATAAAGAATGTTCTATGAGGGAATCTATGCCCATCTCTAATGTTAAAGTCATGTAAATCTTATTATTAGATCTGACCAAGAATACAAGAACTTTATATAAAAACAATACTCATGCCAAGCCACCAATTTTTAGAGTGGTCTGTAGGATAACGTCTCTATAAATTGAATAACAGACATAATATGATAATATACAACGATATCAATAGAAGGTTTTACACATTGTACATCCATACAAGAAAAGTAAATATTTCAAATGCAAGACAATTTGTAAATGCTAAAACCCTTAAATATCTTGACAGTATGATGAAATGATGTTAAAGTTGCTCTCTCTTATACGTAAAGATATAGTACACACTTATCCATTGTAATCTTTGATGTGCAATGGAAAACCAGATAAGGAGAACAAAATAAAATGAAACCCCCTACCTCCAATATTGAATGGCCAGGACAACAGTGAGATGTTGCATGTAGGTCTTCAACAGTTCAACCACTATCTTTGCCTAATAATTGTTCACCCTATTTGTTTCTCTCATCGTCCCTAATCGGACATCAGTGACTTCCTATTATCAGAGCTTTGCAATCCCTTACGCCTTTTCCCGCTCACCACAACTATCACAGCTTTTTTTTTTTTCGAGACAAAAAGAAGTGACTGCCTTCTTTCTTCCAGCTCACCCCCCCTTCCTATCAAGATTCGCATCCCTCTTAATGTCCATGGGTGGATAACCGTTTCTTGATTTTACTTTCCGTAAAAATGAAAGTAAAAGGAAAAAAAAAGGTTAAAGGACATATAACTATGAAAACACAATTTTTATTAATTTAAATTCCATCTATAGTCTGGACATTTAAAATTATCTTCCAATATAGCAAATTCCTAACAACTATAAAATTAGCATAATCCGGTTCCCATTTTCCATTTAGATAAAATAAAAAATGCTTGCAGATATTTATTTTCATTCATTTAACATTAAGCATTCATAGCAAAACTAATAAATGTTTATAAAGTGGTGTGTGCGTGGCACTACTGCATCCGAATCTGACACTAGGTAAGGAGCTAGATCTCTCTCCTCGACCACACCCCTGTCCTCCGACCTGCAATCACTCAAACACTCGACAATCAAAACTATCATCAGTACTGTACGCTATAATTATGCCTCGAAAATTAACTAATCATTTTAAAATTACAACATTTGCCAATTTTGCCATCTCATTTTAATATACAAAGAAAATTAACCATTTTTCATAGTTACCTAGACATGTCGATTCATCCAAGTCGGCATAAGTTGACTGAATGATCTGCATAATAAGGAGGTCGCAAAAACCGGTCGTGACAACAACTTACAAGATGTAGAGTGCTGAAGAATCTCCCAGAAGAGTTTTGTTGTCTCTCATCTCTGGAGTGGCTGGATCTAGGAGATTGTGTGATGTTGTCTTCACTACCTCACCGTTTCGGAGATCTGACAAACCTGCGGCATGTAGATCTGAGCAGCTGCTTCAAGCTGCAGAGGTTGCCAGTGTCTTTCAACCAGCTAAGACAAATTGAATATCTAAATTTTGATTTCTGTGTACATGTCCGCTTCAGATTAGACATGCTGGAAAACATTCAAAAGCTGGAGTACATGAACTTTACATATTGCCGGGATCTGGTTGAATTGCCAAATGGAATAGCAGATCAAGTGCATTTGAGGGAGCTGCATGTTTGTATGGCAGGCTTAAGGGAGGTTCCTGCCTCTATTGGAAATCTGACGAACTTGAGTAAACTCGGTATAGGGGGTGACTCGGTAAGAAGCTTCCCTCCCACTCTTGAAAACTTGTCATGTCTCACTGAACTACAGCTTGCTGGTACCATGTTGAATTCTGTACCGGACTGCCTGGGGCGTGTAATTACGCTCAAGAAATTAGACTTCAGTCGGACAGGTGTGTCAAGGATATCACTATCTGAAGACTGCTATCCCTGCCTTCAAACTCTCAGGCTAGATTACAATGCTAATCTGACGTGTATTAGCAGCTTGCCGAGGTCGCTGCAAGTTATAGATGTCAGAGACTGTAAAAGTCTGAAGAATATAAGCGGCATTAGTGGTCTAATAAACCTTGCATCTTTTTTTATAAACAATTGTCCCATGTTAGAGGAGTTCTCGAGTTTTGTAGATTTACATTCTATCAAAGACATCTCCGTAAGAGATTGCGACAAATTTCTGAAAGCATTCGCATCGTCGAAGTCCAGAGGTATACAAAGTTTAGAGATGGGGAAATTGAAATTTTTGGATCTTGGAGCAAAGAACAAATCAGTTCTTCAGCCGTGCTTTCAGGCTGTAAAGGTAATCAAGACTATTGGTTATATTACACAAATTATTCTGACGTAATTAATTTTATTGACTAGTGTAATTTGTTGCAGAAATGGCCTTGCAAAACGTGCCTAGTTGGAAAGGCGGCGAAGAGCGTGATGTCAGTTATGGAGTCCCTTTCCTTTCCCAACATGAGCGTGACTCGAGAGATAGAAATATTCTTAGAATGTGAGAAGGCGCATGCTGCGGATGCCGGTATCTTATGTTTCCTCCTGAAGGTTTGTTCATTTAATTTCTTCTTCAATCCATTTGCCACGCCCATATTTTCTCCCCTCCAGAGGGGTAAATGGGTGATTGTATACATGTGGACAGGAGGGTGTATTCCCAGGTTTGACTTTTCTACAATAAGGCGGGTCTAAGGTGAAGGGAGGAATACTTGTGTCAGGAGAAGAGGAGAGAGTATTAGCAGAATTTGCACGTCTGTCGGTTTTGTTTAAGTAAAATTGTTTTACTTTCAAGTTGGGCTAGGTATGGAAGACGAATTCAAAAGTTAATTTAGTATTCACATGCAATACAATTTAATACTTGCTTGTTTTAATTATAAATTTATTATGACTATAATTGTTTTTTTCTTTTATATTAGAGATCATTTACAAATTTCAGTTTCTTTCAAACAAACATACTAGAAACTATAAGCCAATTAAGACTAAGAGTCACACAAGATGTCCTTATGAGAATTTGAATTCAGGTCTCCACAATGAAAACCTAATGTTGTAACCAATTGAACTCAACCCCTTGAACACTATAATTATTTTTTAAAATTTAGAGTTTACTTTTATTAGTTTTGGAATTTAATTATTCTATTATTTTATTATTTACAATTTTTTTTTTTTTTTTTTTAATATTCTTTAATATTATACTTTTTAGGTGGAGTTGTGTGAATAATTAGTAATTTAACTATTTTTTTTATTGAATGGGTAGGGAAAGGGCCTTGATCTCGAAGAGTACAAGTTAGCACATTACAGTCATTGGCCTGACAACTACGAAACTTGCAATAGCAAAAACCAACCAAAATCCTAGAGCACAACAAAAGTAACACCATATTAACATACCTACTACTATCACTATATCATAATCAAAAGACATAACTATGAGAGTTTTTAACTATCCACTTAAGTAACGAGATTGTCTTGGCATGCAAGTCTTAAGTATCAAAAATAGAGATAAATGGTTCTTAACAGAAAAAAAAAAAAGACATTCTAAGAGCTAACACCTTGCATATTATGAGCCAAAGGCTAATGGCCTTAACTTCTGGTATCCTTACTATCATCCTTTTTTGAGATAATCTCCCAATTCTTTGAGAGGTTCTTCAGGTTCACTGTCTGGTCTCCTATTTCCTCATTATTCTCATGTTCCTATTTTCTTTTGTTGCCTTCCTCTTTCCTCTTTCTCTTATCATTCTTCCCGATCCTTCTCTAACTAGAGGCCACCTCAAATACTGCTTTCTTCATTATACCATCAGTAAATCTGTAAAGGGTGGAAATAGGGTGACCACACAACACTTTGGTGTGTTACTCAACTGATGGTGATGATGATGGAGACGAAGATCAGAGGTATACAAGATTGTAGAAAAGATAAGAACAGTTGTTATTTTGTCATTGATGTCAATCAATTGATTTCTGATTCATATTAAGTTGCCATATCATTTGGAGTATGATTTAATTGGACAATTAATCAGACAATGGTAAGATCAAATTGGTATAGCTATTTTATACTTTACATTTGATGATATTGAGTCGGTAAAGAAGAATGATCAAGTCGGTAAAGGGAATTGTTTAGTTATCGAGCAAGAAGAAGTTTGTCATTAAAAGGAAAGTGATTTTTGGTAAAAACAAAGCGAGCCAAGACACCGAGTAAATGAAGTTAGTTACCGATCGGAACAATTATTGTAAACAAGGATAAGAACACATTTAATGCTGAGCCGCAATTATCTGGAAGATTCCAAGGATGAAGAAGAGTTATTTATGTAGAGATCTATGCTCAGGAAAATTCAAGGTGATGATCCATGGTAAAGATTAAACGAAAAAAGTAATGTTGGGAGTTCCAAGAAAAGTTCAAGTTTTGAGGTGATGTTAACGCGGTTCAACGAGTATCAAATTCACTGAATTAGTACATAAGGTTAATCTAATGGTTGAGATTAAATGAAGGAAAACCTAATCAAGGAGATTAAGAGGCAAAAATAGAGTCAATATATAGAATGAGATTGAATGAAGAAGAGGGATGACAAGTTGAAGTGTGGATGTGCTACCGAGCGAAGAAGAAAAGGTGAAATATGAGTATAGATCAGAGACTGATGAAGTGTTGACAGCAGTAGTCAAAGAGCGCATAAGGGATTTGACCAAGCAAAAGGTAGTTGCAGTATTACACATCAAATTCTATACTGTTTCTTATTAACATTTGTAGCAGGAAAATATCTTAACCGAGTGGACTTAACAGTCTTATTGTAAAGTCCTTGTGAAAGGTGACATTCTAAAAGAGTGTTCTTGAAGCCCTTTAACCAGACCACTCCTAACAGGGTGAATATCCTAACAAATATGAGGAAAATCTCCTAACAAGGTCACATTTGACAATGTGCATTGTAATCTTTAATAGGATTGGCTCTTAAGCCAGCGTACTTCAGAAGAGTATTTTTATTTGTGGGTGAAAATTCTCACAGAGGTTTTTCCCTAATTGGGTTTCTTGGTTAAACACTGGATTCATATGTGTTGAATGTTTATTGTGCATGATATTTGCAAATTACTTAAGTTGTTGATAGATATATTGAAGTTATTACATTGATTCCGTTATTGTAGAAGTTTATCTTATCGAGTTTAATCAGATTCTAAGTTTTAAGGGTTAAAGAATAATTGTTTTCTAATTCACCCCATCTTAGTAAACCAACATTATGTTCTTTGAAGAAGTAGCAATATCTTCTAGTGTTGTCACTTTGCTCTACAAATTTTTAATATGTTCATTAAAAGTAACATGAAAATATTTTTCTTTAGAGACGTTATGGGACACACAAACCTCTTCAATAGCATCTGCCTTATTGGAAACAGGGGAGACACAAGCTCTATTCACAACTTCTTCATAGTCAACCAAATTAATTGTGATGTCCACATATTTCTCTTTTCTCTTCAAAATCTTCCTCCCCCTTATAATTTTCATCATCAGAGTTTTTGAAGACTCCTCCTCGGTCTCATATTCAAAATCCATTTCAGGGACAATTTCCTCTAAAATTTTCTTCCCTTTTTGTTCCCTTTTTAATAGTCAATCCAATATTATCTCCCTAGAACTCACATCATATTTTGTTTCCTCTTGGATCTCCATTTCCTCATTTCTATCTTCTATTTCTTCAATATCAACAAACGAAGTCACAATTTTGGTACCCTTCCTAGTTTTTCTCATATTAGTCGGGCTTGCCTTGCTGATAGGGCCTTTGCTCTTTTTAGGAGCGGTTTTTAAGAGATCGGCTTCAAGGGGATTTTTGATAGGGGGCTTAATGGCTTTACCCTTCTTCTTAGGATTAGGGATTACTAGTAAAGGATTCCTTTCAATGAGTTCTATATGGATATAGCTTCGTGGAGGGTCATTTTGCGGTTCCACTTCAGCTTGAGGGTGGGATATTAAACTACCCCTAAAAGGGGATTTGTCAAATTCGTGCTGGTATGATACATACATTAGCCCTTGATGTAGCGGGGGGGATTCTTTAGTAATATTGTTGCTCAGAGATGAAAATAAGAAAGACAACATATTAATCTTCTGCCCATTTCTAATGCGGTTCAATATTGAGAAATAGTAGCCATGGAAGGTAGTGTACATACCTTCCAGGGTAAAATATTTCATAACATGATAGCAGACAAAAGGGTAGAGAAGAGGGAGAAGGGATCTTTTATACTCATTTTCTTTTGAGGCGACCAGCAACATCTTGCCTCTCTTGAATAATTTCTTCATGTAAGCCTTATAGTCTCCTGAGCTCCACTTCTCAACTTTCTTCCCTTCGCACTTCAGTCCCATAGCCTCAACAATCAGCTTCAACATGACTTGAAATTCAATGCTCCCAATCTTGACAAAACCCTTCTGCCAAAAGTTTCATAATCTGGTCGACAAAATTCTATTATAGCCCCTCATGGCTTCAAAATGAGGAGTGAGCTCCACCCTAGTAAACAACTTCCATAGGTCTTCATTTTGCATAAGCTCCTTGCCGTCTTTGGGTTTAGATCTTTTTAGAGGGTCACCCATCGCTACCAGGTTAGTAAACATAATATTATAGGCGTTCATCTGGTATGGCCCACAACACACAATGACACTATAATTTGAAAAAAATGCTTTCTCACTTTTTCCAAAAAGCTCTCAATGTTTCTTTAAAAAGATTTTAAAAAACCATTGCATTAACATTTGTCCTTCACCTTTATCAATTTTTGGCATGTTTTGATTGTATTCCTTTACAATTATGATATTAGTCTGCTCCGACAGATAATTGATGGGACACTTCCAATAAAAAATAGCCTTAGTGATGTCATCACCATTCATGCTAGAGCTAGTCGAACAATCAATGTTATCCTTATTTTGATTGAATTCTCTTGTCAATCCTTTGCATGTGATGCCAAATGCACTTTCTTTAAAAAATGTAAGATCTTTCATTTCCATTATTACCAGTGTAATCATAATTAATTCTCTTACACTTACCAGTTCCAATATTTAGACTATTTTGGAAAAAAATTCATTATAATACTAACCAACTAGTTAGAGTTAAAAGTGTGATTATTGATACTTTTATTATTCCTCTCTTGGTGCAAATTTTTGAATTTGAAAGAGGTGAAACCCATCTTCATTTTTTCCTTCTCAGACTGAAAAGACAATCCTAATATTATATTTCCTCCATGTCTTCTCCAATTTCTTTGTTCTTGCAGAGTATCATTGATCTTCTTACTTATCACCACCCTCTACTCCATATTATTGAAGTGACTTGGACTCATGATAGAACAACTAATTTATTTCATTTTCTAAAATCTCCTTTAGCCCTTAAAGGCACTGGTTGAACATAATGAAGCACCAGTTTTGAGAATTTGAACCCATATTAGCCACAAATTTTTCACTTTCATTTCCTTCCCTAAGAGTATGACGAACTTCATACCTACCAAAACCTCTCAAAAATGATTTTGCAATCCTCCATAAGACTCCTCAAATCCCACAAGAAGGTGTCATGCCCAAATTTGCAAGCAAAAACACAAATTTTTTTTTTTGAAAGCATATCCAAACGGTGAAGGATGCAGAAGAAGGGTTTACTAAACAGGTTACCGAGTTTACTTTGTTAAATAAATAGTTTATGTTGTGAGGTTAAGTCCAACTATTGTTATTAGGGTTAAGGGGAATCATAACTAACGTCAACATCGCTTAACCCATTCGATGAAGGAGGTTTAATTGAGTTTCTGGTTAAATATGATTGATCACCTAATCCGATCTTACTCTAATCAACTATGTGAAGGGAACATAATTAAAGATATAATAACATTGTTATCCGTCTCAAAGTTTAAGTCCCTATTAGGATTGATGTCCATGGATCATGTAACTATATTAATGTATTAGAAATCCTAATTTAAATTCAGTTTTAAATACTCATTTAATAGAGTTTGAAGGTGCACGAGTTATTAAATATATTGTTTTAATTAGATTTAGGTTGCATCCTAGGTAATCTTTCCGCATTACCCTAAAAGGGTAATAGGGACTACCATCGTTGAAAATTTGACTAAAATAAAAGTTCCAAAGTTCATTTAAATCTTCAAAGGTAATTATTACTATAAAACCATTCATCTTTTAATTAATTTTAGTTACTCGTTCCCAAAGGAGTAATAATCACCTTAATATATTTTTGAACAAATTAATCATTATAACATCCTAAGGGGTACAAGCTCCTTATCCGAGAAACATCTTAATGCAAAGAATCAACTCTATGAATTACTCTATTCCAAAGTCGATCTAAAGAGTACATAATTTAATTTATATAATGTTGCACCATTTAAATCTTATTCATCAAGAGTATATTATTAGAGTAGTTTAATTAACCCCGATTCCACAATAATTTAAAATTGAAGTATAATTAATTTTCTAAAGTTAATCCATAGTGGATATTAAATTGCAAATTTTCTTTAATAATAATATAATTAATTTCAATTCAAATGATTAAATTGCTCTAACAAATAACACTATGTTAAAATTTGATCTTTAAATATCTTTAAACTCTTCCTTGATTATAAATTTTATTCCAAATAGAATTGTAATATTCAACATATTAAAAGAGTAACATTGAATCCATTAATTTATTTAATACTAAATGAAATTAATATATTTTATTAAAATCACTAATTAGATAACATTTTAAATATCCCAAATAGAATTGTAATATTCCACATATTAAAAGAATACATTAAATACATTAATTTATTTAATACTAAATGAAATTAATATATTTTATTAAAGTCACTAATTAGATAACATTTTGATATAATTTAAATTATATCGCAAATCTCTTTACATGAAATTTCATTAGAATATCTTAAGTTTAATTTAAGAAAAAGTCTCATCATTAATGGGACAAAAATCATTTCTTCCAAAAGAAAATTCTAAAAAAAACCCACCAAAAAGTCATTTCAATAAACTTTATTAAAAAAGAAAAAAATGTCAAATTTATATTTGCAAACCCTTAACCCTAATAGAAAAACCCTAAAATGAGATTTTCTTCCTCATTTCACTCTCTTCTTCTATTCTTCCCAAATTTCAAACCCTTGCTTTTTTTCTTTTTTTTGAAATCTCCATTAAGATTTTGTGTATGCAGATATGGAGGCCATGGAAGAAGCTTTAAGATCCAAATATATCTTTGTATATAAGCATAAATACATTGCTTTATATATGCTTATATGCCAAAATATATTTGTGGTACATTTCTTTAAAAGGGCCAAAAACCCACGTTCGTTGTTGCAGATGAATGCTTAAAGAACTGCGGTCTTTGTTGTTGTAGGCATGAATCCCTTTAATGGAGGGATGTGTGCTAGTTTTCTTTTTATTGATTTATTTATCTTTTTTATTTTTTTAAAGATTTAACTCCCCAGAATGGAGGCACGTTGGCAGTGAGTGGGGAGGGCTAGCCACGCCGTGGACAACCACGACCACCACAGCCCACAGCCCACGACCCAGCCCCTGCTGTGGCGTGTGGAGCCAAGCTGCCCCCAACCCCATAACTTACTTTTATTTTTTAATTTTTTTAATTTTTTTTTTTCAAAATAATATTTTTCTTTAAAACAACAACTTAAAATATATATATATATATATATAACAACAACTTATAGTAATATTTTTTTACAACAATTTATAATAATATTTTTTTAACAACTTATAATAATATTTTTTTAACAGCAACTTGAAATATAATTTTTTTTTAAAAATAACTTATATTAATATTTTTTTTATAGCAATTTATAATAATATATTTTTTTAATAGTAACTTAAATCATTGTATTATATGAATATTTGGAAAGATAGTTATATTTAAATGGTAGAATATATAGGATTGACAGATATAGGAAATTTTAGCATTTCTATGATTAGAAATATATTTATGTATGTATGGTGTTGTATAAAATTAACATGCACAGAAAACAAATGTATATACATATATAAATGTATATGAGAAGCATTAGATAAAATGAACATCAATCTAAATAAATTTTAAATGCATATATGTAAATGTAAAAGTGACTATTTCATATACATATATAAATATTAATTTAAAGGCTTCTATCAACACTATGCAATTTTTTTTAAGTTTCTTGAAATCTAATGTAAAAAAACATGTCATATTTCTATAAGCTAGTTTCAAGGAAACATACACAAGTTCTTATAGTTTTTTGTTCATAAATATACTCATACATTTAGAATATGATAACAAATAACTTCACTTCTATTAATAACCTTCAAAATAATAATAGGTTATTATTATTATTATTATTTCTTTCAAAGACTCTACTTGTTTTGCGCATAATGAAGAAACTTCATATAATCAATACAAGATTCATTAAACTAAACTTATTAAATTTACAATGCCTTCTATTTTGCAAACATTATTACAAAATTTTAGTCACAAGGCTTTCACATAAACAATTTGCAAACAACCTTCTTTTCTTCTTTTCCCAAGCTTTAACTTCAAACTTCAAGAGAACTTGGACATCCACAAATCTGCAACAAAGGAGTTTGAATAGACCATGGGAGCTCACCTCCCATCCTAGGTCTCTATGAGACCACCCTCGAACTTGGGGAAACAAGAAGGTATTGGGTGACAATTACACCACAAAGCTCAACAACATAAAGCACTAAACAATGAAATCCCAACCCAAGGTTGTTTTCACAATAGGTCACCTTGGACCCATAAAGTGGGGTGAAGGTGGAAAATGAACCAATTAGGAGATGCCATAAACATAGAATGCCAAAAATGCATATGCCTTCTCAAGGCTCTCAAAATGCAACAAAAAATTCCATTCCTCCTCACACAACTCTCATTCCTTCTCACAAAACTTACTCCCTTATCACCCCCAAATAATAGAACAAAACCAATGACACATGGAGCCCATACATCCATGCCTTATCCCTCTTCTCCTCGAGAAGAGTCTGTACACTAAGAGGCATTCCCAAATAATCCCTTCACCCACAAGGCTCTATACCCTCCCAAGGGTGAATCTATCCTTTCACACCCAAAACATCTCAACACACATAAGGCAAGAAAATAAAGAAAATGCAATGAAATTCCACAACACAACTCATACATACAATAACAAGACTCAAACTAAAATGAAAATGCAAGAGCACATAGTATTTAAATGGCTTGAGATCACCAACCTTGTTCCAAGCAAATGACAAGATGAGGTTGAAGAAGAGATTTTTCTTCCTTAAGCTTTTCCTTCCCTTAGTCAGATCTCCAAGTCTCCCTAACTCAACTAGGAGTCTCCAAGTTTGGAGAGTGGGCAAGCAACCCCAATTCTCCTCCTAATTCTCCCTAAAAGGGCTCTACCCCCAACTCTTACCTCTTCTTAACAATATGTGAGGTAACATTAGTCATCTTCTCCTATACTTGTCCCTTCTCATGCCTGAAAAGAAGACCTACTATCTTGAAGAAGGGGATGGTCTTCCCTCTTCCCCATTTTCGCCACTATCTAAGAATGGTACTTTAGATGGGTCATAAATGTGATTAAGACACTAAAATATTAAAAATTTACCCCTAACCCATAGTATAACTAAAATACTAGATATTTTAAACCCTAACTACACTTTTGAGCCCATTTTAACCCCTCTAAAATTGACTTAGAGTTTACCTACGAATTTCTATGATGGGACTCATGGTTGGATTTTCAAAGTATGAAACCCTACATGGGAACACTACAAGATAACCTAGGGTGAACTCTTACACTCCCTTGACCTCATGGGCATGCCAAATCACATTTACATGTGCCAATTGGCACTACAAAGCACATCACTTTTACACACACTTGGCATGCCTAGTTGGAAATTACATAATTGAATAAATTATAATTACATACATGCATAACCACATTTACCAAAAATAAATAATATTACAATAAGGTTATTTTCCTCTTTAGAGTTAACCTTGGCTTAACAAGAATTTTGACATTAATCCAATCTTGTTTTCCTAGTTTGAATCCATGGTCTATTCACCTACACACTTGATCAAAGCATTAGTAGCTCAAGAAAGAAATCATACGTATAAAAATTGTAATAAAATTAATACAGTTAACTCATTTCCCATGAAAACCAGTATTTTTATATATTTCATCACAAATTAACACATTATTTGCAGGATTAGATCTTCCACAAGCATATACATGTTCACACTCAAAATTATTTAATCACATCATTTTGTAACATTCACAATTTAACTACCAAAATAACATTTGCAGAATCTAGTTCCAAGCATAATTCAATTATCATCGAATTCACCACAAAATATTATAATATCAAAAATATAGGATTAAGAATTAGATCTTCTTACTAAAGTCATAATAGATAAATTGGGAGCACATAAAAATATATTCTAGCATCATCAAAAAGTAACATCATCACATAGTATCTAAAGATAGAAATCACTGTCCAACAAGTCAATGTATCAGAATACTGTATCATCTTGGTAACCAAGTATGAAAATATCAGCTGGGCTATGATGGGTTAGGGTAGGATCCCACAATAACAATATCAATATATCATCTCAAAGTTAGTCATTTCATAACATAACAGGATCTCACGACGCATCTCAATTCTAAGGAAGGTCACATAAATCAAGAAGATAAGAGATCACCCTAAGGGTGCTATCTCACACAGGTTCAACATAGACATAAATACAAGAATAATTACCCTTCCCATCCTTTAGGATGTTGAACAAAGAAGGGAAACAAGGAAGGCCCTGCATCATCCCCCCAAGAACTCGGCTTACTCCTGGAAGCTGTCATACCAACCCCAAAAGTAGCACGCTGGGGTGTGGAAACAATGTCTGAACTAGATGCGAGTGCACATATTGAGGTTTACTTAATGTCAGCTCAGAACATAACCTATTCTTAACCACTTAACTTGATGTCAGTTGAAGGGGCCCATCATCCACCGAAAGTGCACCGGTATATTGACATGGTCAAATAGTCAACGATACAATGCAACCCTCACTACTTTATCGAGGACATCCAATAGCGAACAATGCCCTCTATCCAAGTTGTCAACTCAGGAAACCTGTGAAGACTTAACTTGATTAATAGTAAGGTACTAACATGTAGCTTGGAGAACCCTTACTACTAACTCACTCAAATCTTGAACAAAAAATGGTGAAGATCCTCTATCCAATTTGCACTCTTCAAGAGGCACCAACCCCAACTTCAAGAGTACCAAAAAAAAAAATGCACACACATATGCATTCCTCTTGGAAGCAATAGTAATTACCAAAAATAGAGACTTAATTATACTCCTTCCATCCTATGAGGTAAATAGTGCACAACCGATTCTCCTAATGTAGGAGGAGTGTGAGCTTAGAAAAATGAGAGCTCATTCATTCTAGGAAAACATGATCACTTACCTACTGGATTCTATCCCTACCTTACACTATGTGGAAATGGATCCATAAAGAAACATCCCGCTTTCACCCATCTTCACATCGTTTCCAAAAGAGGGCGAGTTAAGCCTAAGAATCTTTTGGTTCCACCTTCCTGTAACTGGGATTTTCACAATCAACCCATCCATCTAGTAACCCTATTCTCCATCGTGGAGTCTTGTCATGAGGGAAGAATACAACCAACTCTATATTATATCTATATATGGGTAAAAGTACGGAGCTGTGTCACACTTGAGGACCATTTGGGATGTTTCGTCTGCACATGTTTCACCCGGACTCATTTCGGCCAAAATGTGTCTGACCATACATACGTGGCGCACACACGGCGCCATGTGGCATCGATGTGGCAGATGGGTTTTGGCCGAAACAGGTTTGGCCAGACCTGGTTCGGCTGGAACCCTTAAAAATTACATATAAGCCCAAATATCATTTGAGAGGCTCATTTGCACTGAGCGCCTTTCGAGAATTGCAGAGCGGAATAGGGGTACTTCGGCCGAAAATAGGTTATTTTTTTTTATTTTTATATATTTTTAATGTTTTTGAGTTTTTTTTAGTTAAATTAATGTAGTTGCACTATTATTTGATGTTTTTTGTTTTAATTTTGTTTTTTTTAATTTTAGAAAATACACAGTATTATTTTATGTAGATTTAATGTTTTTTTTCAATTAAGATTATATGTTAGTTACTTAGTTAATTATTTTAGTTTTATTACAAATGTTTCAAAACAATAGGAAAATATTATAAAACAATAGAAAAATGTTACAAAACAGTAGGAATGTGTTACAAAACATTAGGAAAATGTTACATTAAGAAAATGTTATTTAGCTAATTAATTTTTTTTTATTACATATGTTTCAAAACATTAGGAAAATATTACAATACATAAAACCAACATGAAACTGAAACATAAATCAACATAAACTCTAACAAATTAACCCTAACATAAAACTGAAACATAAATCAACTTAAAAGCTCTAACATTAACCCTAACATGAAACCTTAACCATATTGAACCCTAACATGAACCCTAATAAAACCTTAGCAAAATGTTACAAAACATTAGGAAAATGAATTGTACAAGACATTAGTATTATGTAATGTTCATGTATTAAACATAACATTGTACCCTAACATGTGAAACCGTAATATGAAACCAACATCTTGAACCCTAAAATGAGTTTTAACATAAACTTTAATATGAACCCTAACATGAAACCATGACCATGTTGATACCTAACAGAAACCTAATATGAAACTGAAACATAAATCAACATAAACCTTAACGTGCTGAATTGAATTTTTCTTTCGAACATACATGTATTCAAGCATTTTTTTAATCTATCTTATCTATCACGTGACATGACATTAGCTAGAAACTAACACGAAACTGGAACATGTTAACCAACATAAACCCTAACACTAAACAAACATATATGAACCCTCACCATAAACATAAACCCTAACATGTTCAACCAACACATGAACCCTGACCTTCAACTAGAACGTGCTAGAAACCAACATGAACGGGCTAACCACAAACAAATTAATCCTAAACCTAATTCATAAATAAACCAAGTTGATCTCTAAACCTAAACATGAAACATTATTTTACATTCAACTAGGCTAGTTGAAAACCTACAGACAAAATTGATCCATAACTCAAAACCTCTTTTCATTAGAAAATATGCACATGTATGTATATATATGATTTTAAATCATTTTTCTTTCAAATGTATATGCATTCAAATGTTTTCTAGTTTATTTATTTGTAACAAATATGTTTAAAAATATATAATTAAATTAGAATTGGACCATGTACATTTTTAGCTTGATCTAGACATATATTCTTCTTTATACTTTTGATCATATACTTCTATTTTTTCTATCACATGGCATCGGGTAGAGGGACATCGCCTATAGATTCTGGAGATGCCAGTGTATAGGGGGTCGTAGTTCTCACTCTTCTCATAGATCGACTGATTCTAGAGAGGGCAGGGAGGATTTATTTGCCAGTACCATAGCTCGATTGACACAAGCTATTGAGGTTCTTGATCAAGGTATCCATTCATCCACCACCCTCCCTAATAGGGATAGGGTGAAGGTCATGAGAGAGGACCTAGCTTGTATGATTGACATAGTTCAATCATACAACCCTTATGATAGTATATCTATTGATACATTCTATACTTCTCTCTCCTCTAACGTTGCTGGCATTGTGAAGTATAGATAGATTGGTTCAGAGGTCTCCACCGCTATGGTGAAGACCATGTTTCCTTTTTACCGAGACAGAGCGCGGGTCAGAGGCTATATGACTACGCAGTGCAAGGATGACCTTGTTGGACCATTTATATATCCTCGATGGTTGGTTGCTCATCATAGGTGGCCCCAGAAGGATGAGCTTCCACTATATTTCTACAAACAATTGTTTGGAGAATTTCATTTGCATCATGATGTTGATTACACAGATTTTCCCGGTTATGTTGGGAAAGGAATGGGGAGATTATCAGATAGATACAGAGGGCCTAATGCCCTAGTGCCCGCTAATAAGCGGGCAAGGGTGGGTCCAAACCTTTTGGTCATACCAAAAGGTTTGGAAATGGTAGTTGCAAGACAGATTGTACCTGATCACAATATCAGGACAAATGTATTTTCTAGTATCATGAGTATCACGACACAGGTTCATGAGATGTCATCTAATCATTTAGGGAGATACATGTTGCATTCCTGTTCTGGCGTTCCTCCACCTACATAGGCTGCATCCTCTACTGATGATCCATATAGTATAATAGATATACCATCTCCCTTTGAGGTTGCAGCTATATCAGATTTGGACTAGTTTCATCGTATGTACACATATTTATCCAGTGATCTACTTTCTGCATATCATGCTATACAAATTATCGTCGGGGTTCCTCTCAAGGATGTCCCAGCATTTATCCCCACCATTCTCAACAGATCTATTGGATTAGGTTCTCAGGGTGCACAGAGACAGGAGGATATTCCTGCACCACCTACAACTCCTTAGCAGACTGCAGTTGGTGAGGATGCACCTTAGAAGACTGTAGTTGGTGATGATGCACCTCACCAGTCTACCCAAGCCACTTCATCATGTCCAGTTCGTTGAATTTTTTCCACCTTTCTTACAGATGACCAGATTGATCCCTCACATCTATCCTTACATGATTCAGACTTACATGATTCAGAGCTGAGCGATATCGGGAGAGCATTACATGTAGCTATGGTATATATTTATTTAAATTTTGATGTATTTATATAAAAATTACACATGTAAATGACACACACACACATACACACACACACACACACATGTTCTCTAGAGTATTCTGGATAGTGTCGAGCGTGGATATGGAGATTTATAGACTCTTGGCGATCCTGTGCATCATGACAGACGTGTAAATTTACATGTTTTTTCAAACTTAATTTTTGTATGATCATAAATATTCAGTTTGTTATACATGTGTGTATGCATGGCACGTATATTTATTTTATTGCACATAGAGATCGGGAGGAGGTGGACCATCATCAGGTCACGGATCAGGACAAGGTCCTAGTCGAGAAATTTTATTTCATTTATGTGTTATTTTAGACATTTCATCTACGTGTTATTTTAGACCTATACATTTACATGTTATTTCATATTTTAGACATTACATATATACATGTTCAATTTCATCATTTCATAT
Organism: Thuja plicata; assembly: GCA_018584345.1. Classification (NCBI taxonomy): domain Eukaryota; kingdom Viridiplantae; phylum Streptophyta; class Pinopsida; order Cupressales; family Cupressaceae; genus Thuja; species Thuja plicata. The sequence continues at coordinate 2,656,109 of MU225420.1, forward strand.
ATGTATGTATGTTATGTATATGTGAATGAGTTATTTCATATTTTAGACATTACATATATACAGGTTCATTTTCATCATTTCATATATGTATGTATGTTATACATGTGAATGAGTTATTTCATACTTTAGACATTACATATACACATGTTCATTTTCATCATTTCATATATGTATGTACGTTAAATACATGTTCAAATGAATTATGTCATATTTTAGACATTACGAATATGCATGTTTATTTTAGTCATTTCATATAAGTATGTATGTTAAATACATGTGAATGAGTTAAATACATGTTACTTTTAAACATTTCATATATATGAATGAGTTATTTCATATTTTAGATTTATTTTTATGTAAGTAACTAAGCTATTCAATTAACTAATCTATTCAATTTGTCATGTAAGTAATTTAAACTAATCTAAAGGGGATGTCTTAAGGGGAGGTATCAAAGCATACACATTAACACATAAATATATAATAACATACATATTTAAGCAATATAATAAATAAATTGAACCATCAAAATACAATTAACTAATCTATTCAAATTGTCACATGTAAGTAATTTAAAATAATCTAAAAGGGGATGTCTTAAGGGGAGGTATAAAAACATACACATTAACACATAAATATATAATAACATACATATTTAAGCAATATAATAAATGAATTGAACCATCAAAATACAATTAACTAATCTATTCAATTTGTCACATGTAAGTAATTTAAAATAATCTAAAAGGGGATGTCTTAAGGGGAGGTATAAAAACATACACATTAAAACATAAATATATGATAACATACATATTTAAGCAATATAATACATGAATTGAACCATCAAAATACAATTAACTAATCTATTCAATTTATCATGTAAGTAATTTAAAATAATCTAAAAGGGGATGTCTTAAGGGGAGGTATAAAAACATACACATTAACACATAAATCTATAACAACATACATAAAAGAAATATAACAAACGAATTGAACCATCAAAATACAATTAACTAATCTATTCAATTTGTCATGTAAGTAATTTAAAATAATATAAAAACACACACATTAACACATAAATCTATACTAACATACATATTTAAGCTATAATAAATGAACCATCAAAATATACATTATAAAAGAATACACAATATACCAAGCATGCATAGTTCTATAGAGTTCAAATTATAGAGTTCAATAACATATATCCAATATCCAATACATTAAGTAAGAGTTCAAACTGCAGAGTTCAAATATGAAAGTACGAGAGCTACAAAAAGAATTTTATCCTAAAGCTCCTGATACATATAGTCTGGATCCTCTCTGTATTTTATTATCTCTAAAAGTTTTTCATGTTCTTCAATAGGAAACCTCCACTTTTGATTGCCACGTCCTCTTTTGCAATGTCTCAAATTGCAACTTTGTTGCTATAACTAAGTGACTGTAATGTAGAACTTTTTTACCAGACATATATTCAATAAATTGAACACCATTTCTATCTATCTTTACTTGCTGATAATATGTTCCTTCAATAACAACTGAACCAATTGGATATGACTGTCCATCACCATCTACAATTTCTGGCAATTTGTATTTTTCTTTCGTGCATCTTAGTAGATAATAATCTACACTTTCAACATTGTCAGGATCCGCAACCACAACAAAAATATCACCTAGATACAAATGCAGATTAGATATTAAATTCAAATCAAAAGTATAATAAATTAAATTTAAATAAAAGATCATGTACATGTGCATGCACCTGTAACAACCAAATCAGAAACACACTCATAATCAGCTGAATATATATGATCATGAATGTTTATGTCAATGTCATCATCTTCATAAGGAGGCATTCTGATTAACTCCTTCATATCCCATTGTGAAACATATCCATTTGCAATATTCTGGCATTGACTCATTGGATTGTCCTCAACGCAGTCAACACAAAAACATGATTTTTCTCTTACTTGAATCAATAGAGGCTTGTGTTGTCCGGTACTCATCAATTGATGTAAACTTCTAATACCAACAATCCTTTGACAATTGTAAGGATTAGATCGGTTCATATCTGTTACAAATATGAAATGAAAGTTGTACATATTTAAATCAACAATTATGATAACATAGATGAACACGAAATTAAATTTTAATTTAGATTTTTCCTACAAAACTATAAATTACCCACTTCCCAAAAATAACATTTGTTGTACTTGGTGTACCAAATAGTAAAATGATTTTTACACCATTCAACAATTTTATTTGAATTCTCTATCATGTTACCTATAAATTTCTAAACTATCAATTTAAAGTTCAAATACATCTACGTTTAAATTATACTATATATATATATATATATACTGTTCACACCATTTGTACCTGCAAGTTCATGTTGGCGAAGTGCACACTTCACACATGCTCCTACTCCATTGTGCTCTCTTTTTCCATGTCCACTTTCAAAGAAGTTCCATAGAAACTTAACATTGCATCTAGCATGTTGCATAGCTAGCCAATTAAAGGCTTTTGCGGATTTAAATTGTCCTGCAAGATTAAGTTGTTACATATGCAAGACTATGATCACATAATAATTTAAAAAGTAATCAATGAGAATTTGAAAATGAATTGAAGTGCATACACTTACCTGCACAACCATCAGACCAAATCCAATGTTGTGAAGATTTTATGCCAGGATTCGCAATATCTTCAAAACACATTACAAAACAATGAGCCACATAGCTCCTATCATGAACCTTATCATCGCTGATATATAAATGAACCTCCTTGATGATAATGCGTTCATTTGGATTGGTACTTTCTACCTCATTCAAATCAAATTGTACGTGTCTATAGGTCACTTGCACAAATATTGCAACTTGGTCAGAATGATAATATTGAGCTTGAAACTCTGTTTAAGGGGAGAATGTATAGTTCTTAGAGAAATCTACAACTAAAAGAATACAACCAGGTGGAAAACAATTTTTTGAATCATGAAACTATTTAGCTTTCCATCTTGCACCATGACAATGTTGGATATGTGGATAAATGATAGTACGAAACCTGGTCATAAACTCAAGGTAGGGAAATTCAATCTCCTTCAATACATTTTTTTTGGATTCATCTCCGCTCTTAGTTTGATATGTCTCATATTCAAATCTCTTCCACAAAACTGGTGTTGCAACATTAAATTCTCAATTTGCAATAGAAATTTATGTAAATCTCCACAGTCACTGCATGCACTCTTTATACATTGTACTTTGAACTCATCTAAATCGTCTGATTTCTCATATAATCTAGACTTCACAAATTGTGTCGTACTTGGAGGGATGAGCATATCTGAATTAAGTACTGCCTTTCCTTTTTATATGATTGCAAATATAGATGAAACTCAACATGATTTTGGCAACAACAAGTTTCACGTACCTTATTTATGCATCCAAAGAAAGGGCACAACCTCTCAAACATTCTTTGACATATTTTTACATCTAAAAATTCTTGTTCGAATGCTTCAAATAATTCACTTTGTGTTGTATCTATTAAATGTTTTGGATGTGCAATTTTCATACCGGTCTCTTCATCTTTCATCTGTACAGTATCCCTTCTATTAGAAGAAACACGAGAGTGAGCAATCCAATATTCAATGACCTATCTTTTTTACATCTTTAAAAATTGTCTTTTCGAGGAAGTATACAAATATTAACCCAATTCTTTTGAATATTTTCATCTAACATATTTCTCTTCCAGACATATCTTTGAACAGTTCTTCTAGATACATTCAGTAAATCAGAAATTGCATGTACTTGTTTTCTCTGTGTCAACCTCCTACTAGATAAAGTAGTCATCAATGCTCTACGTGCAGCACTTAAATTATCTCCTCGACTTGAGTTGTTAATGTCGTTCAATGCATCCTGCAAAGTTTTAACTATTGTTCGATTTACATTGTCTCTTGAGTTTTTGTTGTTATCAACACCTAACAACTCCAAAATAGGAGTCATTTCTTTTTTCCTGAATAACCTAGCAAATAATTGTGCTTTTCCAATTAGACTTTTATTTTGAAAATATTCATCCCAAATCTTTTTGCATTGTTTTTTATTGTGCTTTCAGGTACCAACTCGTCAGATGAAAATTGACTGAAAAATGAATCGTCATCCATCTCCATCAAATTGCCCATGTCAAAAGATATATTTCCATTAATGGGTTCCCCTACTTGAATTGGATCTTCTTGGACTTCAATAGGTTCATCTTCATTATGTTTTGTATGACCTTTCATTTTGTCATCCCTTATTTGATTATATTTTATTGTTTTGTTTCTTTTATTCCCCATTGCACAATTTATTCAAATTGAGAGCTTCGATTCACCTGCATACACAAAACCATATACAATTGATAAAAAATTCAAAAATAATATTGATAATTTCATAATTTAATATTGAACAATGCTTTAATTAAAAATACATAAATCTCAAAAAATTATAAAAAAGTTGCAAATAATACAAACCTCCTTGATAATTTTAATTCTTAGTTGCCCTTCAACACCCATAAATATGCTTTAAAATCAATTTAAAAAATGATTTTATTAAAAAAAACCTTTTTTTAAGTCAGAATAATTGATTTTTGCTTTTAAATTTTAAAAAAACCTTTTATATATATCAACTTTAAGGGTCGTGGTCATCCACATGACCATGTTTGGTCGGCCCTGGTTTCGGCCAGACCTGTTTCGGTCGGACCCTTGTTTCGGCCGGACCTGTTTCGGTCAAAACTACTTATATGGCATCCCATGTGGCAGCCAAATAAGCAAAAAAAAAAAAAAAAAAAACTTGAAACACGTCATTTTTGGGGCTTATTTGTCCACCAGAACTGAATTATTCTTAAAATCTAAAAATATCCTTTTGTAGAGCTTTGAGTCTAGATTATGGTCATATAAGTTTTATAGTATTTTGATTAAATATAATATATTATAAGTTTAAAAAACTCCAAGTAGGTATTTTAACATTGAAAAACATGCTCGTTCGAAAAAAGATAAAAAATACTAAATCATGTCAGAAAATTTTAAAACTTATATTTAACACTAGAGGAGAGAGTCCTCTTCAAGAATATTTAATTTGTTTTGTATTTGGTGTATATTTGCTAGGGAAAATTAGGCAGGAGACAAAAACTATTAATTTTGGGTAATGCCAACTTTGAATAGTTATAACAGACAAAATTTCTATCGAAAACCAATCTTTCTTTTTTTTCTCCACTAGCTGTACATGCCATCTAAAATATATTATGAAATCAGAGGAAAAAAAGATTATTTACATATATTTTGTTGGTGGGAACTAGACCCTCAATTTTTAGCATTTTTCAACAATTAAAAAATGAACTTAAAAAATTCAAAAACTATGTCAATTCTTATTCAAATTTTTTAAAAAAAATTATAGGCATAAACTACATCCAATTTTACACATTTCATTAGTTTACACCATTTTCAAATTCTAAACACAAATACACGTTTATGTCGTTGAAGTTTAACTACTTTGCATGTCATGGTCCTCTTCCTTTGTAAAAGTGTGACACAGGTTTGTACTTTTACCCACATGAAGATAGAGGTGTAATCACTATCATCATTATAGGGTCATTGAGGCCCACAACATGTTCCAAAATACGCAGGCAGACTAAAATATTCTCAACTATTCATCACAATATTGCTTATGAAAAGGGATCATGAAAAACCTAACTCATGTCCTAGGAAAGAAGGTATCCCACTAAGCATGTACGCCTAAGCTTAACTTTCAGATTTCTATGCTCGACCTATACCGAATAAGATATGCAAGGTCATCAACCAGAGCGACATATATATATATATATAAACACTGAAAGAGGTTGTTGGAACATCCAATTATCATGAATTATAATAATCATGCCACTAGAGTCCTCCTTTCATGATACATACTTCCCAAAATTTAAAAAGTGTGGTATGCACACCCATTCATGGCCAAATTTAATTTGTATGTTTGGCATAGCTTGTGCCACCATGAATTTAACATTATTACTAGTTGGCACTCCCTTTCAGATTAAAAAAAATTTCCAACCCTGTTACTCCTTTAAAATTAGAGTTGAGACTCCATCCTCACAAATTTAGTGTTACCCAACAAGCCAAAATAATACACTCTCCTTGGCATTCCCTTATATGCACTATAAGTGGCCCGCATTGAGCCTGATAGAGTCACAAAACATAGGAATGGCCAGGATAAGAAAACATTCAAAATAGTCAGCATGATTAAAAGTAAATCTCGAAAGGGGAAATAAAATTAAGAGTTTCAGCAGTAAATTTACAAAATGAGCTCATTTCAACAATAAATCCAAAGTGACAATTGTCATAAGAATTGGATACAACAGTTGGTGACTAATTCCAATTAGAAGAAATACTCAAAAGATGCTAGCCCACACAACATGTGGAAAGTTCCACTAAGAAATAAACAAATCTAGAAAGTCATTCACAGAGCAATGCAACTAAAATTGAACACACAAGAGGGAGTATCCACCAAGGATATGAGGGTAACACTACTTAGTAACTTCCAGGCACATACTCAAAACTCACCTATCAAGCAGCATACCCCACCTATGCATTACTATACTTCCAGTGTTTGAAGCAATATAAGGGCCAATACCAATTTCCTTCAACTTGCATACACAAGCTTTACTTTCCATAAGGCTAGCTATTACCATCTCAACCCTATGTCAAAGAATCATCTCAAGGTTACCACATAAATCACGAACTCACTCAAAGGGGGAGTGTGCTCACTTATCTACATAAAGGTTGACAAAAGTTTCTAGGGTTCTTCCCATCACTGGGGTCCAACTTACTATACAAGCCCCAAATTGGCTTCAACGGTTTGACACCATGCATAACTTCCAAGGTTTTGGTTGCAAAACTCTGCTCTACACAAAGATTAAGGTCGCAAGGAATAGATGCGAGGCACACATGATGCTACAAAGAGTAGTAACCTATCAGGATGTTGCACATTTGTAGCGTTAACACATCCTTTCCCCTACCAAGCACCCTGGGGATAGTAATTCCTACCCCTAAGTGACCTTCGATCATAGGGAGACACTTATCTATCATAAATAGATGTCTCTTTCTATTATTTCCCAAAGTGTACACACATCACTCTTCAAGCGAAAAATCATAGTGAGAGTGAAATTAAGATGCCAAAGTACAACTTGGTTTTGCCTATACCACTCACACTGATTGTGATAATTAAGTAGGTGCAATGCACTACACCCCATTAGAATTTAAATCAGTAGTTTCCCCCTATCCATTCGAGGATACCATTAAACTATACTAACCATGCACAGATGCTTAAGAAAGAAATCCACTTGTAGGCTTCTAAACACTACAATTGACAAGGGGGTCGACATGTATATACAACCCATTGAGCTAAAACATATGGCATCACTACCCCAATGGTTGGCACATTCAAAAATTGTTCACTAACTCTCTAACACCTATTGAAATATGATAACCAACAGACTAAGGGACTTGGAAGGGGTGCCCACATCGGGGAATTGTCCATTCCAAGAAGGTGCTACTTAATCCAATCCTAAATGAGTACCCAAAATTTTTCACAATAGGGCACCCAACTTAAAAGATTATCTCAAGAGCACCATATTGTACAATGTGGCCATACACATCTCCAACATTCTATGTTCGGGGAACATAGCATCGGGATCCCAACATTTGAAAGATCTATAAATTATATGTCTTGGAAGTGTTGTCTCAAGAATCTGGGATGAGGATAAAAGTCTATTCCGGAGAGGTTCTTGATCCCATCTGGTACCTCTGCCTCTCGCCTTGCATCCCCATATATCATGTGGACACATCCTCATTCATGTTTACTTTTTGCATGTAAGTAACTTACTAGGGGTTTCCTACCCAAGAAGAATATATTCCTATGTGAACCGTAACGGTTTGCAAGGTTGCTATTGTTGAACCTCGCTCTGATACCAAAATGTCATGCCCAAATTTGCAAGCAAAAACACAAATTTTTTTTTTGAAAGCATATCCAAACGGTGAAGGATGCAGAAGAAGGGTTTACTGAACAAGTTACCAAGTTTACTTTGTTAAAGAAATATTTTATGTTGTGAGGTTAAGTCCAACTATTGATATTAGGGTTAAGGGGAATCATAACTAAATTCAACATCACTTAACCCATTCGATGAAGGAGGTTTAATTGAGTTTCTGGTTTAATATGATTGATCACCTAATCCGATCTTACTCTTATCAACTATGTGAAGGGAACATAATTAATGATATAATAACATTGTTATCTGTCTTGAAGTTTAAGTCCCTATTAGGATTGATGTCCATGGATCATGTAACTATATTAACGTAATAGAAATCCTAATTTAAATTTAGTTTTAAATACTCATTTAATAGAGTTTGAAGTTGCACGAGTTATTAAATATATTATTTTAATTAGATTTAGGTTGCATCCTAGGTAATCTTTATGCATTACCCTAAAAGGGTAATAGGGACTACCATCATTGAAAATTTGATTAAAATAAAAGTTCCAAAGTTCATTTAAATATTTAAAGGTAATTATTACTATGAAACCATTCATCTTTTAATTAATTTTAGTTACTCTTTCCCAAAGGAGTAATAATCACCTTAATATATTTTTGAACAAATTAATCATTCTAACATCCTAAGGGGTACAAGCTCCTTATCCAAGAAACATCTTAATGCAAAGAATCAACTATATGAATTACTCTATTCCAAAGTTGATCTAAAGAGTACATAATCTAATTTATATAATGTTGAACCATTTAAATCTTATTCATCAAGAGTATATTATTAGAATAGTTTAATTAAGCCCGATTCCATAATAATTTAAAATTGAAGTATAATTAATTTTATAAAGTTAATCCATAGTGGATATTAAATCGCAAGTTTGACTGATTGTGATCGTGTTGGCAACTGATCAAGCTGTGTCAGATGGGCCCCATGCTAGTTTGCAAAGCTCATGATTGTGACAATTGATAGATGTGCTTGGTCGCCAGTTGCTTGCTGATTGAATTGATAGATTGATAAAGTTGTGTCAGATAAGCCCAATGCTGATTCACAAAGCTCATGATTGTGACATTGATTGACTGGGCGTGATCGCCCTTTTCTCTCTTGATAACCGAGTTGGTTTTATTGCTTGGGATTTTGCAAATTTTTGAATGTTTTTGATGAAGATTGATTTTCTCAAAACATTTTTTATCTTTTTTGGATTTTTTGATGAGTTTCTGATTTTTAGGATTTTTTAGGACATTTAGAATTGCCCCCTAGTCTGGTGGACCAGTACTAACCATGGATAAGTGTTGGTGCTCAAAGGGGAATGTGCTTCTGGATATAGCTTGGTTAGTCATTCTTGCATTTGAAATCTGCTTAAGCTTTTGGAGTTCATTGATGGTGAAGCTGGATTTGAACACTTGACGCCTGTTTGCCAGGTTTTCACCAAGGTACCTACTCAATAGCATCTATTTTCTAGGTTTTCACTAAGAGAGCGATTTTGTTTCTCTTTACTTTTTTTTCTTTTTTGATTTTTTTTGTTGTCACCAAGGTGCCTGATTGCCAGGTTTTCACCAAGGTAACATTTTGTATTTTCTAATTTTTTTGGTATTTTTTGGATATGTATATAGGTGCCTTTACCATAGAGACCTCAAGGGTAGAACCTCTTGAGATGCAAGTTGTTGATGTATTCGGGGAGCTGATATCCTTCTGGTGTCGCTAGTATGAATGCCCCACTCTAAGTAGAGCTGACAATGACAAATGAGCCTAACTAGTTAGGCTCCAACTTTCCAAGTTCACCAAAATGTACACCTCTTTTTCATGATTCGTGGTTCCCAAGCTTTCCAAAAGAAAGGGTTAGTAGAAAAGGTTTTACAAATGATATAAATCCAATGCACAAATACTACTAAAATGAATAACTTGAAGCATAACCAATAAAATGTACAAGCAAAGAAAGGAAAACAAATGAATGCAAACCCCGAAGCACTTGAAGCTTCTATTGTTTCTCTCTACTCCTTCTAAAACATTGTTCTTGATGCTCAGTATTGGGGTGGGCAGCGTCTATGACTTGAGAAGTGTCAAGAATTTTCTAATTGAAATGAGTGTATGATCGCAAGATGGCTTGAATGCTAGAACCAAACAGACATAGTAATAGCGCATGAGAGCTTGAAATCCTGGATCCTTCAAATGGTTATGAAGGGTTTATTATATAGGAATTGGGGATGAAATGAATAGTTGAGATCAATCCTAGAGAGATAGGGAGATGAACGGTTGAGATCAAAGGGAACTGATGAAGCCATCAGTAAACAAAGTAATCTTAGATAGAATTGTTTAGATTCTTGGATTCACACAGGACTTTTTACCATCCATGTACCTTGGCATCCCCTTATTTATGGGCTCAAAAAAAACAAGCTATTAGTCTTCGGACCTGGAACGTATAAAGGGAAAATTTTTGGCATGGAAAGCCAGATGGTTATCACTGTCAGGAAGAATCCTCCTTATCAAGTCAGTTTTATCAGTAGTTCCAAATTATTACTGGGCAGTCCTCAAAGCTCCTTCTTCCATTCTTCAAAAGATACAAACCCTAATTAGACAATTTTTATGGACTACAAATATGAAACAAGAGAAGAAAATACCTCTTATATCTTTACAAGATATGTGACATATACCTACATTAGGAGGTGCAGGGGTTCACGAATTGGCAAAAAGAAATGAGGCCTTTGGTGGAAAACTAATTTGGCAAATGTACTCAAAACCTCACAACAAATGGTGTCAGATTATGCAACAGAAATATCTGGATAATAATGAACCATCGCAAATTATATCAATTCAGGAAACTCCTAAAGGATCAGCCATTTGGGACTTCATGTCTGCCTCAAGAAATATTGTTGTGAAGTATGTCACTTGGGAAGTTAATAATGGGTGTAGTGTAAAATTCTGGAGAGACTCGTGGAGTGGACAACCTCCTTTGTGCACTTCTCCAAATATTGTGGATGTCAAAGAGGCTACAGAACAAAATTGGGGTATTCACTTAATTCACTATATTTCAGGAGAGTAGATTTTCAAGAAAAGTCATTTGGAAGGATCCAGAGGATTTAGCACTTAGTGACAGGGATAAAGAAACACCTAGAAATATTCTATCCAATAGAAATGTCTACCTCTCTACATTTGAGGACAAACTAATCTGGGCTCCAACATTAGATGGTAACTATTCAATTAAAGAGGGATATAGACTCCTGCAACAAATAGGATCAGATAAGAATCCCTCATGGGCATATTCCTTTTGCTGGAACCATAGTGTTTTACCAAAAGTGGGCTGTTTTGCGTGGCTTGCAATTAAGCACAGAGTTCTGACAAGTGAAAGGCTAGATAAATTTAGAATAGCTCCCCCATTTAAGTGCTTGTTGTGTGATGGACCCAATGAAACAATGGCTCATTTATTTATGACATGTCCATTTACACAAAGTTGTTGGATGTATGTGCTAAGCAAACTGAATTTTTGCACTCTCCTTCCAAACAACATTTGGGACCTCTTCCAATCTTGGCCGGACCTATATTCAAAATCACTATTTTGCAGCATTTTGAAATGCACACCCACCTCAGTAGTATGGGCCATTTGGTGGGAAAGAAATAAATGTATCTTCAAGAAGGTCTCCTCTCCAATTGAAGCAGTTCTTGATGGCATTGACAAAGATATTTCAGAGGTGGTCAATGCTTCACTCAACAAGTGTAAATTTAATCCAACTGTTACTCAATGGGATACATTATTCTATGTACTTGGAAATGAATCTTCATTTCATTTGGGTGTGCAATAGCAAAGTAGAACACAATAAAAATTGATAGATCGGAGGTTAAATGGATACCTCCCCCAAAGGGGATTCCCAAGTTAAACTTTAATGGGGTGTCTCGAGGAAATCTAGGCAACTCAGATTTGGGGGCTTGCATTCAAAATTCACAAGGGGTTGTTCTAGTGCTGACTGCTTCACCCTTACCTACAGGCACAAACAATCTTGCTGAAGCACGCGCCCTACTATCAGGTTTAATTCTTGCTAAGCAGGGAGGATTTTGATCGATTGCATGTTGAAGGTGACTCCTCGGTCATAATTAATGCTTGTATTAAAAGACAATCTTCTTCTTCAAAACTCACCCACATACTTAAACAAATTTGGCATCTGTTAGACACAATGCAAGATGTGTACTTTTCCCACACACTTCGATAAGGTAACAAATTCCCAGACATGTTGGAAAATCTTGGGTGTGACGGGCTCATGACCTTAGCAATCAACTCAATCGAGCTCATTGCAGTGAATGATGACCTTCGAATGTTGATTAATGAAGACAAACCACTTCACAGCAGCTGAAATTTATTGCCATTTCAGAATCTTATGGCTCCGTACTCCACCTAAATTCAAGGCAAGTGAATAATCGTAAATGCATTCACCATTATACCATAGGGACGTGTGGAGGTCTACGTATAGGGATGCAATTAACAAGGATTATTGAAGATCATTAATCACATGTCAAACACATGGATCAACTTAATTCACACGTGCAAGCCATATCAAATGAGAGATATTGCATTGATTGAAACAGAGTACAGAATTGATCGAATTGAATAATTTTGGAATCCTTAAAAATTTGAGGTTTGTCTATTTATAGGAAGCTCATTGCACTATGGAATAACAATGGCAGATCTATCTGAAGTATGCATGCGCTGTGATTCATGCTCCAAGCTTCACAGGGAGGTGCTATCGAAGAACTTTAGGATCTAGTTAGCACCGAGGGTTGACAAAGAGGTTTTGCCTACAATTATCAATGACCCTATCCTTGAGAGTATGTTCATTGCACAACCGACCTTCATAAAATAGGCGATAAAATAGGTAATCGGTGATGAACACCTAATTCCCACTTCAAAGTAGTTCCTTTACCCTTCCCAGTTAGTATCAATACTTCTCTCCAACGCAATGGATTTGATGCAGTCTGTGCACTTAATTGAAATTCTTGTGTTTAAAGTCGTTCAAAATCAATTTTGGATTGGGAATAATCTAAAAAATGTCATGCAACACTATGACCTATGGAGTGGCCAAGCTCTTGTGGAGGGTTTATTTTCATATCATCAATTATTGCAATTTCATGATTTTCTAGCAACATACGACAGGGTAAAATGCACACTTGACAGTTAGAATGCTAAGTATCTGAACAATGTTCTCAAGGTTATTGCAAGGGTGCTTGGAGTGCAGTTGGAAAGTAGGGTGAGAAATACTATTGGCACTCTACTGGAACTCCTAGGGTTGTTGAACCCCTCATCTCCACCACGTGCTCTCTCCAATTGACCTTCAAAATAGAAGCCATCAGGTCATGGAAATGAATGGAACATTTGGGAGGTAGGGGAAGCGTCAGTTGAAATGGATAAAGATGCACACTCTCACTAATATGGTAGCTTCGGCCACCAACATGGAATTGCAAATGTAACAACACAACAAAACCCACGTACAACAGTTGGCGACACTGACTGGGAAAAGATAGCTAGCCTGGAACACGACAGTGGCTGGGGTTCGAATCTCTTAATTACTTTGGGCTCTGCTAAGAAGGAAGAGATGCCCCATGGCTCTGGGTGGGAAATACCCAATTCTCTAGGTAGATAAAATGAATGGACAGAAGGGGGGCCTTCGCACCCTCAAATCAACTTTCAAGAAAATGACTCCGCTGCGATGGAGGAATGAATATTCAACAATGGGTGATAGATTATATGCCAAAAGCAGACATTTGGGAAAAAAATTTTGTATTGTATTGATCGACTATGACCTAAACTTTTGTGCCCATGTGGAAAATACTGTAGTTCAGGTATTTTAGTTAAAATATATATTTTCTAAATGTAGTTGAATTAAATTTTGTACCAGAACCAACCAACATAGCCAATAACAAGGTCAACCAACAAATAACACAGACCAATAGAACTGACTAGGAGAAACTGACGAGTATTACCGACCAGCCGAACCAACAAGCATAACCGACCAAAACAGATTTTGTATCAGAACTGACGAGCACAACCAATCAACTGAACCGACCAGCCTAAAATTTTTGGAAGGTGTATAATGAAATATTGCTCGACGTTGTTAGATGGTGATTTTGTATTCGAATGGAATTACCCGAATATTTTGTATTGTCACAACATCTCTTTGCTATATTATATTTGAGCAAGGATTCTAGGTTTTCTTGCTAGTTCTTTCCCGGATGAGCTCTTGAACCAGCTTATATTATATTATATTAATAAATATATTCAGTGGCTAGCCTAATTTTGCTTAAAAATAATAATAATTAATTTCAATTCAAATGATTAAATTGCTCTAACAAATAACACTATGTTAAAATTTGATCTTTAACTATCTTTAAACTCTTCCTTGATTATAAATTTTATTCCAAATAGAATTGTAATATTCTACATATTAAAAGAGTAACATTAAATACATTAATTTATTTAATACTAAATGAAATTAATATATTTTATTAAAATCACTAATTAGATAACATTTTAAATATCCCAAATAGAATTGTAATATTTCACATATTAAAAGAATACATTAAATAAAATAATTTATTTAATACAAAATGAAATTAATATATTTTATTAAAGTCATTAATTAGATAACATTTTAATATAATTAAAATTATATCACAAATCCTTTTACATTAAATTTCATTAGATTATCTTAAATTTAATTTAAGAAAAAGTCTCATTATTAATGGGGACAAAAATAATTTCCTCCAAAAAAAATTCTAAAAAAAAACCCACCAAAAAGCCCTTTCAATAAACTTTATTAAAAAAGAAAAAAGTCAACTTTCTATTTGCAAAGCCCTAACCCTAATTCAAAATTAGGGTTAGGGACCAAATAGAAAAGCCCTAAAATGAAATTTTCTTCCTTATTTCACTTTTTTCTTCTATTCTTCCCAAATTTCAAAACCTGGGCTTTTTTTTTTTTTTAAATCTCCATAAACATTTTGTGTATCTGCGTATGGAAGACATGGATGAAGCTTGAAGATCCAAATATATCTTTGTATATAAGCATAAATACATTGCTTTATATATGCTTATATGCCAAAATATATTTGTGGTACATTTCTTTAAAAGGGCTCAAAACCCCACATTCGTTGTTGCAGATGAATGCTTAAAGGACTACGGTCTCTGTTGTTGCAGGCATGAATCCCTTCAATGAAAGGTTGTGTGTTAGTTTTTTTTTATTGATTTATTTAATTTTTTTAAAGATTTAACTCCCCAAAATAGGGGCACGCTGGTAGTGAGTGGGGAAGGCTAGCCACGTCGTGGATAGCCGCGACCACCACAACCCACAGCCCACGGCCCAGCCGCGGCTGTGGCGTGTGGAGCCAAGCTGCCCCCAACCCCATGACTTACTTTTATTTTTTAATTTTTTTAATTTTGTTTTTCAAAATAATATTTTTCTTTAAAACAACTTAAAATATATATATATATAACAACAACTTATAATAATATTTTTTTTTAACAACAATTTGTAATAATATTTTTTTTAACAACTTATAATAATATTTTTTTAACAGCAACTTGAAATATAAATTTTTTTTTTAAAAACAACAACTTTTATCAATTTTTTTTTTTACAGCAATTTATAATAATATTTTTTTTAACAGTAACTTAAATCATTGTATTACATGAGTATTTAGAAAGATAGTTATATTTAAATGGTAGAATATATAGGATTGACAGAATATAGGAAATTTCAGCATTTCTATGATTAGAAATATATTTATGTTTGTATATTGTTGTACAAAATTAACATGCATAGAAAACAAATGTATATACAAATATAAAGGTATATGAGAAGCATTAGATAAAATGAACATCAATCTAAATAAATTTTAAATGCATATATGTAAATGTAAAAGTGACCTTTTCATATACATATATAAATATTAATTTAAAGGATTCTATCAACACTATGCAATTTTTTTAAGCTTCTTGAAATCTAATGTAAAAAAACATGTCATATTTCTATAAGCTAGTTTCAAGGAAACATACACAAGCTCTTATAGTTTTTTGTTCATAAATATACTCATACATTTAGAATATGATAACAAATAACTTCTCTTCTATTAATAACCTTCAAAATAATAATAGGTTATTATTATTATTATTATTTTCATTCAAAGACTCTACTTGTTTACACACAATGAAGAAACTTCATATAATCAATACAAGATTCATTAAACTAAACTTATTAAATTTACAATGCCTTCTATTTTGCAAACATTATTACAAATTTTTAGTCAGAAGGCTTTCACATAAACAATTTGCAAACAACCTTCTTTTCCCAAGATTTAACTTCAAACTTCAAGAGAACTAGGACATCCACAAATCTGCAACAAAGGAGTTTGAATAGACTATGAAAGCTCACTTCCCATCCTAGGTCTCTATGAGAGCACCCTCGAGCTTGGGGAAACAAGAAGGGATTGGGTGACAATCACCCCACACAGCTCAATAACATAAAGTATTAAACAATGAAATCCCAACCTAAGGTTTTTTTCACAATAGGTCACCTTGGACCCATAAAGTGGGTTGAAGGTAGAAAATGAACCAATTAAGAGATGTCATAAACATAGAATGCCAAAAATTCATATGCCTTCTCAAGGCTCTCAAAATACAACAAAAACTTCCATTCTTCCTCATATAACTCCCATTCCTTCTCACAAAACTTACTCCCTGTATGCAATGAAAATACCTGCAGCTGCACAACAAGTCAAAACATGCAAACACAATACATACTAATAAATCAAAGCATGTAAAGGACTTGAAACACAACTAAATTTTCACTACAACCTCCGATGAGCTAAAATAAGTGCACCCAAGACTTGTTTGATTTTCTCTTAGGGATTTTGTGGGTGTTCTCTCCCAATACAATGTAATAAATCCCACTATAATAAATGCAAAATGATGAAGATTTGAGCACAAGTATGTGGAACTTGCCCCAAATCTTTCAAATGATGAATGCAAAATGCAAGATCTATACTAAGAATGCAAATGCAAGAGATTAACTACTAGATTGTGATGAAAACTAAACTAAAGATGAACATGCAAGATTTCAAACTAAACTATGAAAATGAATCTAGACTATCATGCAACAAGATGAAGTCTACACTAAGTGCTCAAGTGTGCAAGAATGTAAGAATACTCAATTCACTGACTAGTTACTCTAGTTGCAAAATGAGGAGTGAGGCCTCCTTTTATGGAATTGACATAAAAAATGAAGAGCTGAGATTAAGTGGTGGAAAATGAGTGGCTGAGATGAAGGGTTAGGTAGGGTTTTGGTGGGAGTGAAGGAGATTAAGAGGCAAAATAAATGTGTGGCTAGGATTAAGTGGTTAAAGTGAGGAGTTGACTTTTGAACATAAAGCCAAATGAAGAGACAAATGACAAGTGTCAAAAGCTCATAATTTTAGAGTTGATCCATGTGAATGCACATGATTGGCTAGAGAAGGATTAATGAATTTAAAAAATAAATAAAATATGTTTATTTAATAAATAGAGGAAAAGACTCAAAATTAAATAAATAAAATTTATTTAATTTAAAAGAGAAAAGGGTAAATGAATTATCTAAATAAATAATAATATTTATTTAAATAATAGAGGAAAAAGGCTTAAAATTAAATAAATAAAATTTATTTAATTTTAAAAGGCTAAGTGAATTAATTAAATTAATAATTTAACTAATAAAGGGATTAAGACATTTTTTGATGTCTACACTCCTTTATCGCCCCTAAATAATAGAACAAAACCAATGACACATGGAGCCCATACATCCATGCCTTATCCCTCTTCTCATCAAGAAGAGACTGTACACTAAGAGGCATTCCCAACTAATACCTTCACCCACAAGGCTCTCTACCCTCCCGAGGGTGAGTTTAGCCTTTCACACCCAAAACATCTCAACACACACAAGGTAAGAAAACAAAGAAAATACAATGAAATTCCACAACACAAAACTCATACATACAATAACAAGATTCAAACTAAAATGAAAATGCAAGAGCACATAGTATTTCAATGGCTTGAGAGCACCAACCTTGTTCTAAGAAAATGACAAGATGAGGTTGAAGATGAGATTTTCCTTCCCTTAGTCAAATCTCCAAGTCTCCCTAACTCAACTAGGAGTCTCCAAGTTTAGAAAGTGGGAAAGCAACCCCAATTCTCTTCCCAATTCTCCCTAAGAGGGCTCTCCCCCAAACTCTTACCTCTTTCCAACAAGATGTGAGGTGACATGAGTCATCTTCCCCTACACTTGTCCCTTCTCATGCATGAAAAGAAGACCCACTATTTTGAAGAAAGAGATGGTCTTCCCTCTTCCCCATTTTCTTCACTATCTAAGAATGGTACTTTAGATGGGTTATAAATGTGATTAAGAAACTAAAACCATTAAAAATTAACCGCTAACCCATAGTATAACTAAAAGACTAGATATTTTTAACCTTAACTATCTTTTTGGGCCCATTTTAACCCCTCTAAAATTCACTTAGAGTTTACCTACGAATTTCTTTGATGGGACTCATGGTTGGGTTTTCAAGGTATAAAAACCTACATGGGAACACTACAAGATAACCTAGGATGAACCCTTACACTCCCTTAACCTTATGGGCATGCCAACTCACATTTACATGTGCCAATTGGCACTACAAAGCACATCACTTTTACACACACTTGACATGCCTAGTTGGAAATTACATAATTGAATAAATTATAATTACATACATGCATAACCACATTTAAAAAAAATAAAGCATATTAGAATAAGTTTATTTCCCTCTTTAGGGTTAACCTTGGCTTAATAAGAATTTTGACATTAATCCAATCTTATTTCCACGGTTTGAATCCATAGTCTATTCACCTGCACACTTGATCAAAGCATTAGTAGCTCAAGAAGGAAATCATACATATAGCAATTGTAAGAAAATTAATACAGTTAACTCATTTCTCATGGCAACCAATATTTTCATATATTTCATCATGAATTAACATATTATTTGCAGGATTAGACCTTTCACAAGCATATACATGTTCACACTCAAAATTATTTAATCACATGATTTTGTAACATTCACAATTTAACTATCAAAATAACATTTGCATAATCTAGTTCCAAGCATAATGCAATTATCATCAAATTCACCACAAAATATTATAATATCCAAAACATAGGATTCAGAATTAGATCTTCCCATTGAATTCATAATAGGTAAATTTGAAGCACATAAAAATATATTCTAGCATCATTAAAAAGTAACATCATCACATAGTACCTAAAGATAGAAATCACTGTCCAAAAAGTCAATGTATCAAAATACTCTATCATCTTGGTAACTGAGTATGAAAATATCAGCTGGGCTATGATGGGTCAGGGTAGGATCTCACAATTAAAATATCAAGATATCATCTCAACTAGTCATTTCATAACATAACAGGATCTCACGACGCATCTCAAGTCTAAGAAAAGTCACATAAATCAAGAAGATAAGAGGTCACCCTGAGGGTGCTATCTCACACAGGTTCAACATAGACATAAATACAATAATAATTACCCTACCCATCCTTCAGGATGTTGAACATAGAAGCGAAACAAGAAAGGCCCTACAGAAGGCTTCATCTCCTTTTAGGTGATCTATAATTAGTTTTGAGTCATCCTCAATGACATTTTTTTAGTAATTCAACTCTTTTAAGTGCTTAATTCCCTACCAAGCAACCACTTCGTTAGCTTTGTTAATGGATCTAACTTCCATATTCCTACAATATCCTTCTATAAATGTCCCTTTCCAATCTATGATCACCCCTCTTGTAGTAGAGACACTAGGGTTCCCTTTAGCAAATCCATCAAAATCACACTAATTCCACCCTTCCTTAGGCAAAATCCATCTAGTGGTCTTTCTTCTCAAAATGTTTGTCTAGTTGATGTTAAAGATGTTATGAGAAATTCCCTTGACCCGCTTTATTCTAATTTTTTGCAAGTTAGGGATAACCTTCCCTTTTCCAAATGAAGCAACATTTAGTTTCTCCATCATTTATTGTTTTATAATATGAAAAAGAACAACACTATTCCTTGATTGGTCTATGAAAATATTATTGTTGCATTCTTTCCAAAATGTTCTAGGTTAGAATTATGGGGGGATATGGGTACGTGCAAGATCATGGGGGGCCAAAAAGTGGTGATGTGGAAAAATCTACTTTTCACTCGTCCAAAAGTGCATGAAAATATTTGTTGACTTTTTAGTAGGCCTGGGTGTCAGTACACATGGAAAAAACTGACACCAAAGTACAAGCCTAATTGAGTACATGATATTTTTGGGTACCTAAAAATATTGGGTACCCAAAAAAACTGGGTACCTGAAACCTGTGGCATAAATCAAAACCCGCGAGCTGCTTTCCTCATTTCTCTCATCGTTTTGGGTTTGGAAAATGGCTAGAAATATCCTATACACAATTGTTTCGGGTACCTGATTGCTCCAACAACAAATTTGACTCCACAGTTTATCCGGTAACTAAATTCTTGCTATATCTAGATTAATTTTTTTCATTTTCATGTTAAATGTAGTTTTTTTGGTTAAAATGGGGTTTTGTATTGATTTTTTTAATAATATATGAAATTGATTTGAAATTTATATTTGTAGTTTATTTAATCAGGCATGGCTGACAACAATGAAGACAATAACCCTCCCCCGCCAAATAATTATCCCCAAAACAATCCAAAACGGCTTCAAAACCCTCAATCTTTAGAGGATTTGATACAAGAGAATTTGAACACTATACAAGGCTTCAAAAACACGTATAAGAATATACTTACATTAGCTTCTATGCTTGCCACCCTAAATACCATTGTTGAAAACATTGACACCCTTACGCAACAACATAATGCTACTCTTCATTGGCGTGATGATATGCACACCCAATTTGATGACGGGCTTGACCATGATGGGATTGCTTCCCTTAATATAACTAAGGAAGATATAGCCTCCATTTTTGTCAATCCTAAAACCAGATTAAAATTTGACTCCAAAAAGCCAAAATTATCAATAAAAAAGTGCATAAACAAAGCAATGCGCACACACTTTTGGAATCGCTGGTGGATGGTTTTTGATAAACCACCCTATAGAAATTTGGAGCTCCCTTTCTATTTCATAAAAAAATTGTATGTTGAGTTTGTGCTTGGTCACAATGTTAATTATTGGAGCATGAGGCCCAACATGAGCATAGGTGGAGGAGCTCCTTAGACTAGGCCATTTGCCTAGCACAAAAAGGCCACTACCTTTGTCCCCCCCACTGATGTCGCACCCCTCCTCCAGTGCAGCATCCTGATATCATTGTAGAGGCTGCCTCATAGAGTATTAGGGCCATTCACATGTTGAGTGATCAATTAATCACGCAGACCAGGTCATTGTTGCCTCCTGGTGTGGATGATGCTGGTGCATCGACATCTGGCAACAGTTCACATGTATGCGTGCCCCATACTTGTATTATGTGCAATAATTTGTGCCTCAAACTGCTTATGGATGCTGATACATATCAGTATGTTATTGATGAGGAGGACACATGAGACACAGCTATAGAAGCTGCAACACCTCATGGAGCATCTGCGTCTCATGAGAGTGCTAAGGAGGGGTACGCAGAGCCATGGAGTCCTGTTGATACGGTAAGAGTAAACATTATAAATAAATTTGTCACATGAATTATTAAATTTAAAAATAATTTATTTATTTAGATTAGTTTCAATGACTGCATGCACTTATGTATATATATTTGGTCCATTTATGTTCAGTCGATGATAGAGGAGGAGTTGAGGCAGGTGGATGACTCCACACTTTTGGCCATTTCATTTGGCCTTGACACCTATATGG
>MU225420.1:2696230-2708945 GCA_018584345.1 Thuja plicata
TACTAGGACCCCTAGGAAGTCCCCATGACCCCTTTTGAAACATTAGAACACTCAAGTGTGTCCTAAGGGGTCATACAACCCCTTGGGACACAATTGAGTGTTGAAATGTGTCAAAAGGGGTCATGAGAAGTTGCATGACAGACCTTCCTGCAGACATGTCCACAAAAATTCTTCATACATTGGGCCTTGCAAATCCTAGGGGTCGTAATGCTTGATAATGTGTACTAGGGCCCTTTAAGTCCCTTTGTGACCCCTGAGAACACATTGGAACACTCAATTGTGTCCTCGGGGGTCACAGAGGGACCTAAGGGGACCTAGTACACCTTATTATGCGTTAGGACCACTAGGAAGTTCCCATGACCCCTTTTGACACATTAGAATACTAAAGTGTGTCTGAAGGTGGCGTACGACCCCTTGTGACACACTTAACTATTCTAATGTGTTGTCGGAGGTTACAGAGGGACCTAAGGGGTCCTAGTACACTTTCTCAAGTGTTAGGACCCTTAGGAACCCTCTGACCCCTTTGGAAACCTTTTTGATGCCTTATACTGGTGTAATTAACCTATATATTAATATGTCCTATATATAATATATATTATATATACTATATATACTTGATTTTATTATATATACAACAATATTTTATATATAATATATAATACATATCATATTGAATATAATAATAATAATATTATTATTAAATATATATATATATATATTATAATATAAAATATATATTACATACAATTTAAATATGAAGGTATTATGTGATATATTGTAAAATACATATTAATATATAATACATAAAAATAATATATAATATATGATATATAATGTAATATTTAATATTAATATATATTATATAATATTTAATATATAATAGATATTATATAATATTTAATATATATAATATATAATCTAATATATAATTTAATATATAATTGATATTATATAATATTTAGTATATATAATATATAATCTAATATCATATGAAGTATGGAGAAATGGGTTGAAAATAAATTAAGAGGGAGAAAGGGGAGGGAAAATTAAAAATTAAAAATTCTGCTGGGTTTTTTCGGGTACCTGAAAATATCGGGTACCCAAAAATATTGGGTACCCGATTAGGCTCGGTATTGCTTTGTGCACCATACCTACCTGGTCAACTCTTCAAATGTCTCAAATATGTGTTTTTCCCCTATTTCTCTGAGTTCTAGACTTCGACCATGTAGCTGACGACTTTTTTTTCACCCGAATTTGATGAAACAAAAAGGGTATCTTAAGGAGATTATCAGCGTTCTATTGATATAATTGCTGTCAAATTTTGAATTTGGTAAGTAATTATTAGTTATTTTCCAATTGAGATACCTCTAAAGTGCTGATTTATATACTGATTGAAAAATGGCTATAACTTTCAAACGGTATAACATTTTTGAAATCTGAAAAATGCGTCACATTCTATGCTTCGCCTACTATAAGGATTTTTTTTTTTTTGAATTTGGTATAGTTTTCAATGAGTTAAGGTGGTTAGACATGGGAGTTTTTTATTCTGAAAATGTTGTAGCAGATAATTCATAATTAATTTTTTTTTGGAATAAAATTACACAAAAAAATGCGTCACATCCAGGCATGAGTCTACTAATTATATAAAAAATCTTATAAAAAAATATTATCATTTGATTATGATTAAGGTGATCAGACATACACCTACTTATTTTTTTCTTGAAATTTTTGTACTGCTGCATTGAAATCTATACTTTTCACCAATCATATTAAATTTTTTTTAGAAAAGGCCTAGTATTTTAAAAACTACATTCAATTTCCTACAGATTCTATTCTTACAACTTTTTGATATTAGGTTGATAGCTAGTTCAAATTATCACGTCAAGTTTACTAACCCTGATTTTCTGATTTTTCATTGCCACTTAAGGGCATAGTTTGGCCCCTCATGATCTTGCACATACCCATATGCATCGATAGATTTCTAATAATAGAATGGTTGAAAGGACAAGAATTCCACTAAACCATCAAACACTTCATGGACATCGGGGAGGCCTAGGACATATGAAGCAGAGAGACAATCTAATGCCATATCTCATAAGCATAGGAGCAATATAGGAATAAATGATCGATACTCTCACTATCTGAGAGGTATACAGTGCATCTTTTAACCATAGAGAAACCTCTCTTGTTTAGGTTGTATATAGTCAGTTCACATTCCCATGAGCTAACATCTACCCAAAACTGTTAACTTTTGGGATGAGATGAGGGATCAAGATATGCTTTCATAATTGGTTACTATCATCATAGGACTCCATAGCCCAATATATCAATTCGATAGTGAATTTCTTTGAGATATTGTAGCTCTAAATCCTTTCATCTCTGTTGAAAGTAGAAAATAAGGAGCAGATGGGAAGCAAGTTATTAATCTCCTTTTCTAAGTGTCTTTTTTTTCCTATAAAGACATTCCTCTAATATTTTGATGTTATTTTTAAAAATATTTTCATTCAGCTTTGTTATTCTACCAGGATAGGTAATTAATTACAATACCTCTATTCTTCCTAGTCTGGATTATTATAATATCTTTAAAAGTATTGATACCAGCCAAGGGCCCTCCCTTATCCTATATATGTTCCCAAAATCAAGAATCTTTTCCATCACCTACAATTTTCCTACTTTCTTTTTGGATGATATTCTTAGCTTTTAGAAGGTTGTTCAAGGAAGGAGACCGAAAAGGGATCTGAGCATTGTACATAAAGGGATCATTAAGTCTATTATGAAGATATTTAGATTTTATGATTTCAACCCAATCCTTTTCATCCAAAAAGGAAATAAAAAGATATATTCTTTCCATTTCTTCACTTTTTTAAATGTAAGCTTCACCAAACAAGATTGTATCATCAAAAAGTTGCTGATGTGGGTAAGGTTTAAGATAGGAAGCTAATTTGCTACCTTTCAGCATCTTAGTTTCTTTGTTGTATTGAACATTTCTTCTCAAATTTTAAGTGACAATTATGAAGAGATTGGGAGAAAGGGGATCATCATGTCTCAGTCCTTGAGTGGTAGAGAAAAAGCCCTTAGGAGAACCATTGACCAAAACATAGTACCTAGTTGAAGTAACACACTCCATTATTATATTAAGAAATTTCCCTTTAAAGCCATATCATTTTAAAACTTCAAAGAGGAATTTCCATGAGATCCGATCATAAGCCTTTAATATATCAAGTTTTAAGATTATACCAACTTTCTTACTTGCCTCCATTGAATGACTAATTTTAGGAGTAGTTATGATATCATCAAGAATACTTCTTCCTTTCATAAACCCTCTTTGGTTTTTGGAAATCAATTTGTCAAGAACAAGCTTGTTTCTATTCACCCTAATCTTAGAGAAAATTTTATACAAGGTATTACATAGACTAATAGGTTTGTAGTTTGTCATGTTCTTACCTTCTGCCACCTTAGGAATAGGGGCTATTTATCTTCTTTTGGATTTTACCACTTCTAAAAAATCATGCATAGTAAATTAAAATGTCCTCTCCTATAATGTCCCAAAACTTGTAAAATAATGTAGGAGGAAAGCCCTCAAGACCAAGAGCCTTGTAGGCACCAAAAGAGAAAACATTAACATCTCTGACTTCTTGGAAAGTTATATGTTTCACTATGTTTCTATTATCCTCTTTAGTAATTAAGTAGGGGATAATGTCCAACATACTAGGGTCAACAAAATGGTTGTTAGCATTCTTACCTAAGCCAAAAAAGTAAGAAACAACATTTGTATTAGCTCTTTCATGTTCACCTTCAGTTAAGGTACCATCTAGGAGATGCGTTTTCTTTATTTTGCTACAAATTCTATGTTTAAGAGTAAATTGGTCAAAGAATTTGGTATTCTTATTCCCTTCTATTAGCCATTGAATTCTTGATTTTTGTTTGCAACACATTTATCTTTTGCTAAGTCTTGTCCATGTTTATCTCAAGGTCCTTTCCTATTGATAGATTTATGCATCTCGTTCTCCCTTTTTCATTCTACTTTGATTATCCTTCAAGTACATTGTCACCTATTTATTTTCATTGAAAATATTACGAAAGGAGATTCTATTCCATCCCTTTACCTTTTCTCTGATGGATTTTAATTTTTTTATAACTTGGACCATAGGGGACCCCCCACAAGGAAACTTCCACCAATGTTCAACTAGGTTTTGAAAGCCACTATGTAAAGTCCAGAGTATCTCATATATGAAAGAAAAGGGACATGATTTTCTGTTGTTTTGGAGAGGGCCTTTGATAGTAAGGATAGACCATACTCTGTTACATGTATAAATAGATTTGAAGATTTGGAGGAGGTTAATGTGGGAACAAAAGAAGTTCCTACGAATTTATTTATTGGTAAAAAAATGTCACCCAAAGTCAAGGAGGATCTGACTAATATTTTAAAGAAGTACACAAAAGTCTTTGCTTGGACATATGATGACCTAAAGGCATATAATGAGGAGTTGTTTCAACATGAAATCCCATTGAAAGAAGATGCCAAGCCCTTTAGGCAGAAGCAAAGGCCCATAAATCCCACCCTGAGGCCCAAGATGGAACAAGAATTGAAGAAAATGAAAGATGTTGGGATAATTAAGCCCATTAGGCACTCTTCGTGGGTTTCAAATTTAGTCCCTGTCAGGAAGAAAAATGGGGATATCAGGCTATGTGTGGATTTCAGAAACTTGAACATATCTTCCTTAAAAGACAACTATGCTCTCCCCAATATGGAGAATATGCTGCAGAGAGTCACTGGATGTGAACTCATGTCCATGATGGATGGATTCTCTGGGTATATCCAGATTATG
Organism: Thuja plicata; assembly: GCA_018584345.1. NCBI lineage: Eukaryota > Viridiplantae > Streptophyta > Pinopsida > Cupressales > Cupressaceae > Thuja > Thuja plicata. The sequence continues at coordinate 2,701,060 of MU225420.1, forward strand.
GTCAAAGAGTTAGAGTAGTTTAAGACTGCTTTTACCACACCATGGGGAAAATATGCATATGTTAGGATGACTTTCAATTTAATGAATGCTGGGGCTACTTTCTAGAGGGCCATGGATGTTGCATTCTCATACTTCCTGCAAAAATTTCTTGAGGTCTATCATGATGATCTCACAGCTTATTCAAAGAATGAAGAACAACATTGTGAGCACCTTGAAAAGATTTTTGAAAGAGCTCTGGAATTTGGGATTTCTCTCAGTCCCAATAAATGTATTTTTGGAGTGACAGAAGGTAAGTTATTGGGCCACATTGTTTTAAAGGAAGGGGTTAGAATTGAACCAGATAGGGTAGATACTATTGATAAAGTGCCCATCCCAAGGAATGTTAAAGGAATTCAATCCTTCTTTGGACATGTAAATTTTCTCAGAAGATTTGCAACTAACTTTGTTGAGAAAAGTAGACCAATTTAAAAGATATTGAAGAAGGATGCTAAAATAGAATGGGATGGGGAGGCCACCCAACATTTTCAAGAGATTAAGCAAGCATCAAAGATGCTCCTATCCTGAGAACTTCTGATTTTCAAAACCCATGAATATTTTTTCATTTGCATCTTGTCATACTATTGCTGCTGTATTGTTATAGAAAAATGAGGAGGGGTTTGAGCAGCCTATTGCCTTGTTTAGCAAATCATTACAGGCTGCAAAACTCAAATATGATATAACTGAAAAGCAGACCTATGCATTGGTGAAGGCTGTGAAAGCTTTCAGATGTTATTTAATAGGTGCCATTGTAGTGGCCTATGTCCCCTCAATAGCAGTTAAGGACATCTTTACTCAACAAGAGGTGTCATGAAAAAGATGCAGATGGATAAATAGGATTCAAGAGTTTAATATAGAAATCCAAATCACTAAGTTGGTTAGAGGGATGGGTTTAGCCAAATTGATTACTAGTGCAAACTTGGATGCTAATTACATCAATACCCTAGAAGAAGAAAATAGACCTTTCATCTGTAACCTTGACCATTGTGATTGGTACACTAACATTATTTATTATTTGCAAAGAATGAACTGTCCACAGGGTATGGATGAGAATAAGAAAAGGACATTAAAATTACAAGCTATCAGTTTTTCCTTCATTAGAGATGAGCTATGGTGGAGGAACCATGAAGGAATTCTACTGAAATGTGTTGATAGAGAACAAGCAGATAGGATCCTATAAGAAATGCACAGGGGAGTGTGTGGTGGTCATTACATGGCCAAGACTACTGCACACAAGATTTTAAGAGAAGGATTCTGGTGACCAACTATTTTTAAAGATGCTTATCAACTGGTTAAAAAATTTGATGCCTGCCAATGTTTATCTGGTAAGCTAAAATTCTCAGGTAAGTACCCTTACACCAGTGGAAGTTCAAGCCCCTTTTCAGCAATGAGGTATTGATTTTATAGGAGAGATAGCTACTAAGTCTAGTGGTGGACATTCATGGATCATTGTAGCTACTAACTACTTTACTAAGTGGGTTGAAGCAATCCCCACTAGGAGAGAAACCAGTAAAGTAGTAATTGATTTTTTATTGAAGAACATAATTACTAGATTTGGGTTCCCAGAGAAGATAATATCAGATAATGCCATGTGTTTTAAATCTGAGGAATATATCAATTTTTGTGTTGAATATGGCATTTAGAAATCATACTCTGCACCTTACCACCCACAGGGGAATGGCCAAGCTGAGTCCACTAACAAAATCCTCCTTAAGATCATTAAAAGAGTTCTGAATACAAACAAGAAGGCATGGGACTCAAAGTTGACAATGGTTGTATGGGAAGATAGGGTGACATCTAACAAAAGCCATAGGATGTGCACCTTTTGATCTAGTCTATGGGATCCAAGCAAGACTGCCCAAAAATAATTTGATACAGATGTACAAGTTTGTTCAAATTTATGATGATGATATTGATAATAACATGTAATTGAGGATTGATGACCTGGTGGAATTAGATTAAGCCAGGAGGGAGGCTTCTATGAAAAATGATAAGCTTCAATTGCAGGTGAAGAACTTGTACGATAAGAAGGCAGTCTCAAGACAATTTGATGTGGGAGATTATGTTCTCATGTGGAATGCCAGATTGGAAGACAAAGGAAAACATGGAAAATTTGAACCAATTTGCCTGGGACCCTATATTGTCCATGAAAGGTATGGGAAAAAATCATATTTATTAAAAGATCTTACTGGAATCATTTTAGAACTGCCAGTTCATGGATAGTTCTTGAAGTTATACTTCTCTTGAAGTCTAATTATCCATGAACATTAGGATTGTGTATATAGTGTGTTTCTGCAAGTGTGTTCTTCCTGTCTTAGTTTAGTTTTCTTTCTCGTTGTGTGAGTAGTTTTGTTTTCCAGTAGGTTGGTCTTCTCCCCCCAAAATTCTGAATTCTTGTAACACCTACAAGAGGTATTCATCCCCAAAAAGAGCCACTGTTCGTTGTTTTTCCAGTTTGTAGTCTGCCTAGTAAAAGTTTTGAAGTTACCTGTCATACCTATGCTCAAACGGGTGAAAGTCATGTCTGAAATTGCTTATATATCTCTGCAAATATTATTTTCAGCAAAAACCCCAACAAGAAATGTCAAAAACCCTAAGTCCTAGGTCATCTCTATTCAAAATTTTAAAAATTCTTAATTCTGTGAAAAACATTATATTTTGTCGTTACTTTTTCAAGAAATCCAATCACTTAAAGCATGTGTTTATTTCGTGTCATTCAGTCGCGAAGTCTCTTTATAAAATCATAATATTCCTTACCTTTTAGAGACTTAGCGATTTCTTCTTAGTCAGGTTATCTCCTTAAGAAAATAATATACTCTCAGTCTTTACGAGACTTGGTGACAACCGTGATTCTGAAGTCTAATCTTATGGTGGTCGTGAAGTCTCTAGATTAACCCTGGAGTTTGAAAAATATCCAGCGACACTGAGTTTCTTCAATAGCTAAGTCTCCTAAAGTTGAACCAAGGCTAAGGTTGAGTTTCAAAGTTTATGTTGTCGGCGAGTCTTAGTAAAAAATGTGAGTTAAGTGAAAGATCATGAGATCTAGCGACAACCATTAGATCAAAAGGAAATCCAACGACTGGCATTAAGTCGATAATGAAGTTTGAAAATTCAAAGGTTATTCGGAGATTAAGAGACAAAAGGTTCAGTCGCGAAGTCTCTGAATAATATCTGGTGACTTAAAGATTTTAGTTGCATTGTCTCATGATGTATTAGGGTTTTCATTGATGATCATGAGACTTGGCGACAACCACATGATGAAAGTCAAATCAACGGCAGTCATGAAGTCACTAAAAGAAGTTGAAAAGTTAAATGAGATTTGGCAATTAGGAGACAAAAAGGAAAGTTAAGACATGTGTTCATCAGTCACGAAGTCTCATGAAAGATTAGGATTTGCTTTTAAGATCTGGAGACATGGCGACAACAGTTCGATGTAGAACAGTGGAGGATCAACGAAAGTCGCGTTATCTCTAGATGAAAGACATAAAGGTACAGTTCCCAGCCAATAGGAAATAAGAGGTAAATGTCATGGTGGAAAAATTAGCTGAGCCATATTCATGACAACCAATCAGATTTGATTTTGATATTTGGTCAAATATGATAAGGGTTTTTAAGAACATACAACCATTCAAATTCATTTTCCTATCACCTTCAGAGGCTATGGGTAGGAGGAAAGTTGATTTCACAAGAATGAAGAACTAATGGAAGAAATGACTAATTGTGGTGTCCCATTTCAGTGTTCAAAGAGGGTTTTCAGTGTTAGAAGATTGAAATACAAGGTATTTGGTAGCTGGTAGTGAGGGTTGGTGATAGATTTGTTATCGATAAAGAAAAGATGAGTCAACCAGTAGCCATTCGAGCTTCAAACCAGTGATGATACATGCAGATGAATGAGGCATTGGCAGTAAGAAAAAATAGCATAATTACCCTGGAAAGTACATTGCTATTTGATCAAACAGTTGAGATAGTCGGTAAGAACAGAGCATTTTTTAATTTTGGTCAGAAGAGATTGAGAAGGAAAGTGTCAACTGGAAGGAGATTAACAACATAAAGGATGAGGTGTATACCTCTTGCAAGGATAAGTACACTATAGTTGATCCAGGAGAAGGTGACGACATGCAAGTGGACAATGAGGCCTAACAGATTTGACGATACAGGTAAGCAATGAAGATCCTACATCACCAACATCAAAGACAACATACACCAGGTGGCTCCTTCTAAACAAATTTGAAGCAGTTGCAAGTACCAAGCGGTCAGAAGAGAAAATATGTCAAATTTCTATTGTAACAAGAATGGTTATCAGTCCATTAACTATTTTGTCTTTTTACTGAGTTGAATTGATTTTTTTCTTATTCCAAATGATCCGTAGCTTGTTGCAATCCTACGATATAAAAGGATTCCCAAGATCATTGGAAGGGGCAGGAAAATTGATATTGTAAACACTTTGTAAAGTTTTCAGTCAAGAAGGGAAAGATAGTGTAATTTGTACTAGATAGTGTGAGAAGTCAGAAATAAAGTTGAGAGATCTTTTGCAGGTTATTGAAGAGGTTATCTCTAATTAATTTTTGTATAGTGGAATAAGATTTTTTGAATTGAATACAAAGATCCAAATTCCAATCTCTCCTATGTTATGTGTCTTGTGAGTTATGAAGTTTCTGATTCATTAGCATAGGTTTCTCTGTGTTTATGTACTTATTTGAGAGTTCTGATCTAGGATTAGATTAAATTAGGCTCTGATTAGTGCATAGATTCATTTGACACATACTAGGATTCTATTAGTAGTAGGGGTTTGGGATAGTTGTATTATGATATGAAATCTTTGGTGAATACTAATTTCAGTATGTTGTATCTGGATCAAAGTATAGCCCAATGGATAAAGCACTGATCTAAAACTGATAATTTCTATATTATTGCATATCTAGTTGCACATTGGTTGTGTTTTCCTACCAACAAACATTTAAAATCCATTAAGTCTACATTTGTGTAAGTTTGTTACGAATTCCTATCTCATGCTCCATTTCATGGTTGATGTTCAATGGTTAATTAGCCAATTATCTAGTATCTCCCGGCCATGTTGAGTCATTGTGAGATTACTGCTTGATAATACCATATTAGATATATCAGAAGGTATTATAGGGTATCCCCCCTGTTGGTGTAGCAGGACCTAAAAAGTAGAAGTATTAAGAAAGTACTTGTTAGTTGGTCCTTTTCTTGCATGAAGAAATATTTGGAGGTGGCTCCTCTATAAAATAGTCATAAGGAGAAGAGGTTGTAGTTGTTTTTATTACAATATAAAAAGAAACCAACATCTTCAATAGCCTTACAAAATGATTTGAATGAAGTCCATATGATCTTTAAGACCTTAAATAACCTTGAAAAAACATTAAAGACAATATATAGCATCAAATTATTTATGAGACATAATTAATAGGTGCCCCTGCACCAGTATCATAATAATTTCAAGACTAAACATCTTGCTCCTAAGAACCAAAGCAAACAGGAAAAAATAAAGGACTAAAATACGAAATGCAAATATGGACAATAAAGTTGGAATAACCTAATTGCATTCATTCTTTTGAAAACATTTAATTCCCATATCTTGGGAAATATTGAGGCTCAAAAAATCATATTATGAGAGTTGGATTTTAAGTAAAAGCAAGAAAAAATCAATTCGACTTCCATTCCAGAAGAAACAAACAAATTTTCTATCTATTGTTCACAGTCGATAATACATATGGTCAAAATGATTGTCCTTGTTTATTTTTCTCAACAAAACATGAATAAAAATTACATCTTTCCAGAATTTATTATTTAGAACAATTTTCCTTCCCATTTCTATAGTTCACAAATATATCATATGATATTAGATCACATCTTCAAATAGTTTTTAATAAATAATCATCATTGTAGAAAAGGAGTTAGGAGACAAAATTAATCCTTTATTAGTTTAAACTTTAAAGTTTATAAACCTTATAAAATTAAACCAGTATCCCTATAACACATTTCCTTGGCTGAACTGTGCTCCTACAAGAATATGTTAAGTTCAAACATTGCTATAAACTGTAGGAAATATCAAAACATATGCCATGGAAGATTAAACAGAACCATTGACAAACATATGGGACTGCTTGTGTAAGAGAAATTTGTGGTCAAAATAATATTAAATAATTATAAATATGAAAAGTACTTACTGGAGGCATTGAAAGGAGAAGTGTGTCTCCCTTGCTAAGTTGAGGGTGTATGAGGAAAAAGTATATCATCCAGAATCGGTTTTCACTCATATACCCTAGGAAAAGTTCAGTCCTTAGGGCATCTAAACTTGGGACATGACGTTCAACACCAAGTGCATGCTCCTACTGAACATCAGACATATCAAAATCTGCACACAGAAGATCAACTTCAACAACCACTTACAAATCATAGAATACATGCATTGAGAAAAAAGAGTAGAGGGATCATCCACATCTTTAGGTTCACAACGTTCTTCTAAATACTAAATTATTTTAGAATTGAAAAAGGAAGAGTTGTGTAACGTAAAAGTTTAATACTTTAGCAACATATGTTATATGATTTTCCAAGCCTTTTCTCGTGACATCTTTTTAAGGTAATGTAAACACAATAATTTTCTCATTATCACTTGACAACCAGAAAATTTGACCGCTTCAGAAACATAAAATGTTTAAGTAGCTCTTGTGTTTCCAACCACTACTTTTGCTTCTTTCAGTTTCTATTAACTAATGATAATATATGCTAATTTCATTTAAACCTCATTTAGTTTTACCTAAGAAAGATTAATTTCTTTGAGTAATTAATCTGGTTTCTTCATATTGAATTGCAATTCATTTGAAGACATCAAGTTGACATAAATAATAATGAAATTAGCATTAAGCCCTGTTTACTAGCTGGTTAGCCTCAACACCACTTCTATAACATTGGAAACTTCAATCAACCAACCTTATACAAAGATCTAGAACTCTATCATCAAAAAAGTAGACCATAAAATTAGATAGAAATCACATTCAGAAGATAAGTATGTAGAAGAAGATAATACATCAAAACATGATAGGATGAGTTTAAAAGGAAATTGCATCCCAAACATCCATCTGTGCAAGAAAACAATAAAGTAATAGAACTCAGACATTACCGTGTGTGGTAAAAACTGATTAAACAAATATGAATTGTGTAACAAGATCCAACGTCTCATGAGAGAGCGTGGTTGGTAGGAAAGAACAATAGCTGCAACGAAGACCTTGCACAAATTCCCCAAAAGGAACCTTTGGGCCAAACCAACTCTTGTACTATGCTCATGATGATGCAGGCCAAAACACACTTTAAGGAACAAAATTCTAATATGACATGTTTGACTAGAGGATATTACGTATTGAAATCATTGTAAGGTTTAGTTGTTTTATAAAAGTACACTTTTATTGTTCCATATACATATTTTGGAACTAGTCTCTTTTATATTAAGTTGTCAGTTTGGATTTAGATACGGATGCGGGTTTGTGGTTCGGGTTCAAAATTCATCCAATTTTTTTTTAGTTGGATTCTGATTTGTTTTAGATTCATGTGTACAAGAATATATATATATATATATATATATATATATATATATATATATCAGCAAATAAGTTCATACATCACTATGCTAATATTAAAGCAACATAGCAAAATACATCACCATATATATATACTAGCAATTCCACTTTTGGTGTGCAATGGGTACACCAAATATATGTAGATGGGTTTTTTTAATTTGGAAATCAATTATTTTAAGTTCTATTATTTTTAGAAATAATTAGTTTGATATTTATATTTTTTAATAAGGTTTCTTTTATTAATTAATGATT
>MU225420.1:2714007-2730016 GCA_018584345.1 Thuja plicata
AAGAAGACCAGAATGAATTTTCGGAGGTATGGCCGAAATATTTTATTCATCACTGCCTAAAATGTTGAAGGAGAATTAGTGAGGCCAAAGGGCATGACTAAAAATTCATAGTGACCATCATGTGTGCTGAAGGTTGTTTTAGGTATATCCTCCTCATTAACCCTAATTTGATGATATCCAGAATGAAGATCCAACTTGGAGAAATAATGAGTGCCATGAAGCTCATCAAGAAGTCCATCAACAACCAGAATGGGAAACTTATCCTTTATGGTGAGATGATTAAGTGCTCAAAAATCAATGCAGATTCGCCATGACCCATCTTTTTTGTGGACAAGCAGAACTGGAAAAGAAAAGGAACTAGTACTAGGGCAAATAATACCTAGCTTCAATAAGTCACGAACGAGCATCTCAATTTTGGTCTTCTGATGAAATGGGTAGTGGTAGGGCCTGATGTTAGGTGGAACACTGGCATGAAGGAGCTGAATATAATGGTCCTTTAGGCGAGAAGGGGGCAATCCCACAGGTTCAGAAAATACACTTGAATACTTATCCAAAATTTGTTGTAGATCTACAGGAGTACTAGAGACCACTGATGGCTGCATCTGAATGGAATAGAGCTGAGTGATGACACCATGTGAATTCTTCTTAAGAAGTTTTTCCATACGATGTGAACTGATGATGCTGAGAGACCCCAGCTGTAAGCCTTTTAAAGTGTGTTGTTGCCCATTGGCTGAAAACTACATCCAAAGTTTAGCAAAATCCCATAGAATGGGGCCAAGAGTGCATAACCATTGGGTGCCCAAAACCACATCACATCCACCTAAGGGAAAGGAAAACATGTCAGAGTGTAGGTTATAATCTCCAATAGAGAGATGCACATTGTGACATTTCCCTTTGCAAGGTAAAGTGCCCCCATTGGCAATCATGAATTCAAAGCTAGAGCAGGGATGGACAAAGCAATCAGCCTATTTGGCTATTCGTGGGTCAATGAAGTTATGAGTGCTACTAGAATCAATGAGTATAGTAAGAGGGATCTTCTTGAAGAAACCCTGGACCCGCATGGTTTGTGGAGTAGTGACTCCTACCAAAGCATGGACAAATATCTCTGGTTGAGCTTCTAGCGAATGAGGTTCAAGTTGTTGAGGCTCATCCTCATCATCCACTATTTCGTGAGCATCTACATATTCTTCCAGTTTATGTGGAGAATCCACATCCAAGAGATAGAGATTTTTCTGAACACATCTATGGCCCTGGGACCATTTCTCATCACAATTATAACAAAGCCCTTTTTCTCACCGGGCTCGCATCTCTGTTTTAGACAAGTGTTTGATAGGATTAGTTCTGGGAGCTGGTGTGACTTGAGGATTGTGAGAACCCGTATTTCTAAATGGAACAAAATTGGATCTGGAACATTGTAGAGCACTAATCTTGTCTTTCGCTAACTTAGGCAACCCAAGGGCTTCCATCATTGTAGTGGGTCGGAACATTTTTACTTCAGATCAAAGTGCATCTTTCAGACCACTAACAAAAAAACTGTGAAAGAATTCATCAGACAATCCCTTTGTGTGATTAGCTAATTTTTCAAACTCTGTCTGGTATTCTCTTATAGTGCCTGTTTGGCATAGTTTAGTGAGTGCTCCTGTGAAGTCATCAAAAGAAGTAGGGCCAAGGCACTCCAAAAGGAGTGTGCACAATTTCTGTCCATGTTGGGTCTACATTAGCCTTGATGTACCAACGAAACCATTGAAGAGCTTCATGTTCCAAATGAAAAGATGCAAGCGGGACTTTGTTGTTATCCAAAGTATTATGCAAGCTAAAATATTGCTCTGCCCTATAAATCCATCCAGTCAGATCAGCACCATCGAAGCAAGGAAAATCAAGCTTCAGTCCACCAAAATCACCAGAAGAGAACCCAACGTCTCTGGAATGGTTTCAGTTTATGGCTGAATGTTGAAGAGTGAGACCGAGAAATTTGTCATTCAGATCTTGAAGTTTGGTTTTGAGGGATGCAAGTTCCTCCTCCATGATTTTTGCTCTTGTACGTGTAACAACCATAAAGTAGATTTTTTTTTTTTTTGAAAATGGGTAGAAAATGAGAAACATAAACTTTTTCAGTTAGAGCAAACTTGGATTTGGGCAAAACTCAAATGGTAAATGGGTGTTTGACGAGTAGTTGGACACTTTCTGATGAAAAGGGAAAAATAAAAATGAGGATTTCAGGGTTTGGGAGGTGGAATGAGATGAGCGGTCCAAGAGGGACAAGGGAGAAGAATTAGGAATTGAACCTTGTGGCACGATTTGGTGGCGATTGGATGAGAAGCAAAAAAGTTAGGGCAAACCCTAAAATTAGATAAATGAGGGATTTAGGGCTTCGATATGTAGAATTTGGGGTAGGGTCTTCAAGGAAGGAAGTATGCGGAATGGCATTTCAGGGGTTCTAAGGAACTTTGAGAGGGAACAGGAAGAAAGAAAGGAAGCTATGGCTAAAAAATGGAAAAAATTGACTTAGGAAAAATCACTCAAATACTGAATAACTTAAAAGAACTATTGCAATAACAAGAAATACTAGAATTGAAATGAACCTGGATGCAAAAAAGGAACCTGAAGGCCACGACGGAATTTTTTTTGATGTAATTTCCATCCAGAAAGCCCAAGAAAGTGTTCTGATACCAGATGAGATGAACCTCCTACTGTAATATGATGAACATGCATGAAATAATAGAAATATAGAGAAACAATAGAACTCAGAGTGAATCTATTGATCACGGACCACTTCGAGGGGGTAACCTCCTTTGAGCAAGCTCAATACAATAAATTCATCGGTACCCATCAAAGGCCTCAACACACACTTATATACTAAGTACAATCTAGAAAAGTAATACTACCTATGCATGTGGGATAATAAAATATACTCACGGGATGACTTACAAAGCATATGCGTCCAACAACACTACACTAACAAAATAAATAGAAGGAACACACAGGTTCCTAATAAAGAACTTTAGTTAAAGATAATAATGTCATTATGAAAACCCAATTTTCTAAATTAACGTAAGCAGATTAATTCACATTAGCACCATTGCTTTATTAATTTTCACAAATAGAAGAGATGTTAGACATGCCTCTTACAAAAATTGGGAAATCAATGCAACCTAAAAAGTCTTATAATAAATAGAAGAAAACTGCAATTACATAAACAACTACATGTCAGGGGTTGGACTGTCATGAAGAATCTAGGGGAAACAGGGGAAGCAACTCTGGTTCATTCTTCACACTAATTGTTGAAGCCTCAAAACAAAACTTTTCCTTTTCCTCTCTAAAATATACTGATTGACAATAGGATATGGAAGTACTTAGTAGAGTCACAATAATAATTTGATGGAGTGTTAAATGGATCAACAGGCCCAAGAGGACTGATAGGGGTGGAAATCAGTGGTGGAAGAGTCAGAAATGACAACCCTTCATTATTACTTTTTAATCTTTGTGTATTATGATGAACATTCAGACACAAATTGATCTCAGTTTACATTGGATATCAACAACAATTTGATCTCAGTTTACATTGGATATCTATCCAATTTGGAAGCACAAGAAAGAATTTGACATAAAAAATTAACATAAGTGAAGTTGATCCAGAGCTATACATAAGTGTTTCATTCACCAGCATGAGATCATAGTTTCAAAGATGATGGCAAAAAAAGGCAATTCAAGAACAAAACTCACAAACTCATGATTGCTTCTAAAGAAATGGTAATAAAAAGACTTAATGAAACTCCTATCCTTTTCCATTGGTAGTGACATGGAAAAAGTAGTGTAGTATTTGTGGGAGGTGCTCCTTGTGTGGAACAATGACTTTCCCATACAATAAACCAAGCACCTTTAAATCGGTTTGTACCAAGAGTTGCTTCATATACATTTATGCAAGACCTCTTCGTACACAAATTGATTCAGTCAGGAACAAAGAATGCACTAATTCTCACTAACATTGACTTGTCGTCCACTATACGCTTGAATGAAAATCAATGAATGGCTAAAATTGTCGAATGACTAGATCTCTCCCAATCGTCTTGCACCGTTCTAACATGCTCAAAACCGTTGATTTTAAATTTTAGCTTGACCTTCTCAAATAAGAAACACCTTCGACGTAATTAAGTTAAAGATTATATTGCTACCAATATTGATGTAAAAGATCTTTGAATAAGTTCCATTTTATCCCAAGATGATGATCGCATAGTGTGATTGCTGACTGAACCTCTCCTATGAGACTAATCTCCAATTAGTAAGGAAGCATTCAATCATTCCCATATATTATAGTTTGCCCAACATGTCGGACTGTCATATACTATTGATTGATTAATTCTGGGGTGTTGTTGTATTCACCGAATGCTTGATAAGACTCCTCTTCTATTCCCATGGCTAAGAAGTGTTAGTTTGTTAGCTTGGATAGCTGTCCCACCACTTCCTAACAATAAATAATTAATTATTAATTATTTGTTTGATTCTCCTAGGTGACAACTTGCAACAACTTGCAATTAAAATTTCTGATTGGTTGTTGGGTTGTAATTTATCTCAGTCGTTGATTGAGAATTGATGTCGGCCGTTGGTTTACCAATGAGGGTAGTATAAAAGGGGGTCTAGGGGAATTTGGAGAGACATTAATCATATCACACCAACACAAGTTGGAGAGAATTTGCAATGTTAGCAAATGAGTTTGCAGTGATAGCAAACAGTCTTGCAGTATTAGCAAGGGCACAGTGATAGCGTTGGGGATAGCAGAGGAGGAATATCAACAAAAGGAGTTAGGAGATTGTCTGAGTTCTGTCAGTGAGAGGCAATGAATTTTGTATCTCTTAATTTTGTTGAAGATTAATATATATTTCTCATCTGCAGTATTGGTTTTCCCTTCGGGGTTTTTCCAGGGATGATTTGTCCAAAAATATTGTATTCTTTGTGTTGCATATTTCCTTTTGTATTTTTATTGGTGAAGTTGCAGTTGTGTTATTTTTCAATATAAGCTGTGAATTTATTTTCAGTAGTTAAATAAATTTTATAAGATAGGAGATTAATAATCAGTGACGGCAATAGATTTTTCACATGGTATCAGAGCAGTGTTGAGGGTAGAAAAGGTTTACCCTAGGCAAAGGAAAGCAATTTGAGTTTGACCTCTTTCGAGTTATTGTTTCTTTTATTTCTTTGAGATGGCCTTAGCAGGTTTGAGAGATTAGGACAGATTGGATGGTGCCTCAAATTTTGGTGCCTGGAAATCCAAAATTTCTTTATTGCTGGAAGAGAATGGTATAAAGGAATATGTTACCAATACTGTAGTTGTACCTACAGATCCAATAATACTTGCAGCATACAAGAAGGATGATGCTAAGGCGAGGAGGATAATCCTTGATGGTGTCAAGGATCATATTGTTCCACATATCACAGAGTTAGATATAGCGAAGAAGATGTGGGACGCCATTATGAATTTGTACTAGAATGCTACCACTAACCGGAAGCTGATTCTCAAAGAAAAGTTGAGGAATACCTGAATGAACAAGGGAGAAGATGTTAGATGTTACCTCACCAGGATTAGACTTGTCAAGGATGAGTTAGCAGCTGTTGGAGATAAGCCAGATGAAGATGAGCTAGTAAGAATAGCCCTAAATGGGTTTACTAAGTAGTGGGATGTCTTTGTTTAAGTTATTAATGGATGAGACACCTTACCTAGCTAGGATTGACTATGGAGTGATTTCACTTAGCAGGAGCTTAGACTAAGTCTTATCAATGGAGCCAACAACAAGAGTCAGAAAAGTGAGGTGGAACAAGAAAATGTTTCCCTAGCGGGTAAGGGGAAAGCAAAGAAGGGGTCGAGCAAAGGATCAAATTCACAAATTAAGAAGAAGAAGGACCTTTCTAAGGTCAAGTGCTTTGGTTGTCATGAGTTTGGCCACTATGTCAGTGATTTCCCGCAAAGGAAGGGTAAGAAGCAGGTGGTGGCTTCAGCAAGTGCAGATGAGCTCTTGAGTAGATTGGAGGATGAGTTCGCACTCATAGCTTGCATGATTATCTCAACCTCACAAAGAGTTTGGTACATAGATAGTGGGGCGTCATTTCATATGACAGGAGTTAGAGAGTACTTCTCTAGTTATAAGGAGGAGAACACCAGTATCCAAATTTCTTTGGGAAACTTGTCCAAACTCAACTTAGTTGGGAAAGGGACTGTTAAGTTTCAGAGGGAGAATGGAAAGGTAATTCCTCTTCATGATGTGTTGGATGTGCCAAGCTTAGGTATGAATTTGGTTTCTGTATCTGTCCTTCAAGATAAAGGGTATAATGTTCTCTTTAGAGGGATGCATATTTTGATTAAGCATAAAGATTGGAAATCACCAGTATCTATTGGAGTTAGGAGCGGTCGGCTTTATAGATTACAATTTTATACTCCTAAGGCACTCATGAGAAATAGTAACCCTAGAGATCTTGGAGAGTTATGGCATAGGAGGATGAGCCATATTAATCATGGAGCACTTAGATTGCTTTGTGAGATGGTGACAGGTGTTCTAGAGGTGAGAACAAAGCATGATGATGTGTGTAACGGATGTGTGTTGGGGAAGTTTGCGAAAGCATATTTTCCAAGAAGTGACACTAGATTTGAGGGTGTTCTTGATCTAGTACATTTAGATGTAGGTGGACCAATGTCAACAAAATCTCTCAGAGGATATGAGTATTATGTTACTTTTATTGATGATTTCTCCAGGAAGACCTGGATATACTTCTTGAAGACCAAGGATGAGGTTTTTAGTCACTTCCAAGAGTTCAAGGTTCTTGTGGAGAATTCGAAAGGAAAGAAGATAAAGGTTCTTCGGTCAGACAATGGAGGCGAGTACAAAGGAAATGACTTTCAAGATTTCTGTACCAGAGAAGGAATCAAGAGAGAGTGGACTGTTCCTTACAATCCATAGCAGAATGGAGTTGCTAAGAGGAAGAAATGGTCCATATCAGAGGCAACAAGGGCTATGCTACATGACCAGGATATGCCCCGCTACTTATGGGTAGAGGCCTGTAGTACAACAGTGTACATATAGAATAGGGTTCCACATAAAGTACTAGGAAAGATGACACTAGAGGAAGCTTTCACAGGTAAGAAGCCAGATGTCAGTCACTTCAAGATATTTGGAAGTTTGGCATATTATCATATTCTAGGTGACACCCGTACCAAGTTAGATCAGACTACAAAGAGGGGGTACTTTGTTGGGTATAGTGAAACCTCAAAAGCATATTAGATATTTATTCTAGGGACCAGACAAATTATAGTCAGATGTGATGTTAAGTTCATGGAGGACAAGGATTTTAGGAGGTCGAGATATTTTCCAGCAGAAGATCAAAGTAAGCAGCCAATAGAAGCTCCAAGGGTAGCTCAACCGAGTCAAGGGAAACAAAGCTCAAGTACAGTTACTAGTACAAGTGAAGGCTCAGGTGGTGAGAGTTCGTAGAGTATGGAGCAACTGGTGCAATAGGAAATGCATCAAGAAGATTTGGAGGTTGATATTTCATCCTCTATAGTTGGCAGCTAGAATCGTGAGGTTGAACAGAGGGATACTCAGGAGTTTGTGGGAACTCCTAGGAGGAGTACAAGATCAAGGAAACAACCAGCCAATTTTAATGACTATGTGGCTTTAGTTAGTCAGTTGGTAGATAATGAGCCTTCTAGTTATCAGGAAGCTGCACAACATTAGGTTTGGCGAGATGCAATGGTTGAGGAATATACCTCAATAATGAAGAATGATGTGTGGGAGGTAGTGCATAGACCAATAGATAGGGAAGTGGTTGGATCACGTTGGATCTACAAGATCAAGCATGGTGCAGATGGTAGCATCGATAAATACAAGGCAAGGTTCATGGCAAAAGGGTTCTCTTAGAAAGAGGGAATAGACTATGAGGAGACATTTGCTCCTGTGGCCAGGTATACTTCTATACGAGCTATGATCTCATTTGCAGCACAGATGGGATGGCAAATCCATCAAATGGATGTCAAGACAAAATTTCTTAATGGTGAGTTGAGAGAGGAGGTATACATAGAGAAACCAGAAGGCTTTGTAGCACACATAAAAGAGACTCACGTGTGCAAATTGAAGAGAGATTTGTACAGACTGAAGCAGGCTCCTAGAGCATGGTATGAGTGCATTGATACATAATTGCAGGAAATGGGCTTTGTGAAGAGTGAGGCTGATGTGAACCTCTACTACTTGGTGGTTGGGGGTGAGGTTCTCATTCTTGTTCTATATGTGGATAAATTGTTTCTTACAGGTTCACTAGGGCTCATAGAGGAATGCAAGAGGGATCTTGCAATAGAGTTTGAGATGAAGGATTTGGGACTTATGCACTACTTTCTAGGCATGGAGGTTTGGCAGATAGATGGAGAGATTTTCCTTGGGCAAGGGAAATATTGCATTGAAATCTTGAAGAGGTTCAAGATGGAATATTGCAAAGCCATGTCTACACCCATGATCATGAATTGGAGGAAGGTAGATAATTCTAAGGAGAAGGATGTAGATCCCACCTTATACAGGCAGTTGACTGGTTCACTCATGTATTTGGTCAACACTAGGCCAGATATAGCCTTTGCAGTAAACTCTCTTAGTCAGTTCATGGTGGAGCCAAAGAGAGCGCATTGGACGGTGGCTAAGCATGTGTTGCATTATCTTCATGGTACAATTGAGTATGGGATCAGATATGTTCGAGGTGAAGGAATCAAGTTGATAGGCTATAGTGATGCAGATTGGGCAGACAGTACAATAGATAAGAGAAGCACTTCAGGGAGTTGCTTTAGCTTGGGATCAGGAGTTGTTTCTTGGTTCAGCAAGAAGCAAAAGTCTGTGGCTCTGAGTTCTGCAGAGTCAGAATACATTGCAGCTAGCACGGAAACATGTGAAGCTATATGGCTTTGGAAGTTGCTAGTGGCCTTGTTTGGTCAGAAGGTTGAGACTACGGTGATACACTGTGACAATCAGAGTTGCATCAAGTTGACTGAGAATCTGGTGTTTCATGATAGGTCGAAACATATTGACATTAGGTATCACTTCATCATAGATTGTGTACAATGGGGGATTGTTTAGCTACACTACATACCTACAGAGGAGTAGGTAGCAGACATTCTAACAAAGGCATTGGGGAAGGCAAAATTCATCTTCTTTAGAGATAAGTTGGGTGTCCTGCAGAATAGCTTCCTCGCTAAGAGGGAGTGTTAGCTTGTTAGCTTGGATAGCTGTCCCACCACTTTCTAACAATAATTAATTAATTATTAATTATTTTTTTGATTCTCCTAGGTGACAACTTGCAACAACTTGCAATTAATTTTTTGATTGGTTGTTGGGTTGTAATTTATCTCAGTCGTTGATTGAGAATTGATCTCGGCCATTGGTTTACCAATGAGGGTAGTATAAAAGGGGGTCTAAAGGAATTTGGAGAGAAATCAATCATATCACACCAACACAAGTTGGAGAGCATTTGCAGTGTTAGCAAATGAGTTTGCAGTGTTAGAAAATAGTCTTGCAATATTAGCAAGGGTGCAGTGATAGCGTTGGGGATAGCAGTGGAGGAATATCAACAGGAGGAGTTAGGAGATTTTCTAAGTTCTACCAGTGAGAGGCAAGGAATTTTTTATCTCTTAATTTTGCTGAAGATTAATATATATTTCTCAGCTCCAGTACTGGTTTTCCCTTTGGGGTTTTTCCAGGGACGATTTGTCCAAAAATATTGTGTTCTTTGTGTTGCATATTTCCTTCCTTATTTT
This sequence comes from Thuja plicata, assembly GCA_018584345.1. NCBI lineage: Eukaryota > Viridiplantae > Streptophyta > Pinopsida > Cupressales > Cupressaceae > Thuja > Thuja plicata. Next base: position 2,723,786 of record MU225420.1, read on the forward strand.
TATTGGTGAAGTTGCAGTTGTTTTATTTTTTGATATAAGCTGTGAATTTATTTTCAGTAGTTAAATAATCTTTATAAGATAGGATATTAATAATCAGTGACTGCAATAGATTTTTCACAAGAAGAAGTTGCTGACTGAGTATTTTGATGGTGTTTGAAATACTAACTGTGTTACCTATTTCTCCTAATTTTGACCTTGTGCTTGTATTTTATCTTTCCTCTCAAAATATTACTTCAACCATGCATAGGAGCTCCCGATGACAATCTCCACCAAGGACCATATCTTAGTCCGTAGACTATATTGTGTGTGCTCCATATCATTCCTCATTACTAAGCTAGATAATCAAATCTCAGTCTATACATGAGATGGAAAATTTTGAGCGAATGTGAGCCAAATCAGACTTCTGACGGAATCAAAATTCAAATTTAGGGTGTGCTGAGTGAATGTGGTAACATAGATTTTATACAAGCATATCATAAATTGCATGTCTCTCTCTGCAAGGTGTTCCAAATGTTATAAGGAAACATTTTGGTGTCACATTGCATGTCTCTGCAAGGTGTTCCAAATGTTAAAAGGGAAATTTTGGCCTCACATTGATACAGTTTCATATTGCATCTCTTTTATCAGATATGATATATAACAAGATACATAATTTATGTGCATGTCTAAAGCATTAATTACAATATAATTTCATAAAACTATTGTTTAGGCTTCAATTTTATAGAATTATTATTCAGAATCCATGTACACATCTCAAGCAGTAATAATCTTGATAATCTCATATTTCAATATTGAAACACTTGAGTATGACATTAAACATATGTATCACATGATAGTTTTCTTAACATTTAACATTGGCATGTATTAATCTCAGAAGTGTTACAATATATCACTTACAAGAAACTATGTAATAATTCTAGAAATACCAGGTTAAGTGATGATTCAATATATGATAAGTAATTCTAGAAACACCTTTATTAATTTTTAAGCATTTATTATTATTTGTCTCTTTTCCAATAGTGTCTTGGTAAGAAAATTATAACAAGAAAGATTTTCAAAGTGAGTAAATTTCCACAATCTATAATTTATCTGGATGTTGCTTCTAGATTTTATTATGTAAGCGTCTTTGCATCGACGTTTCTCTCTATCACCCTGATGATGGATCACAGAGTATAATCCAAAATGTTGATGCCAAAAATGCTTACACAATCGAATCCAGAAGCAACATTGAGGAAAGATTTTGCAGCTATCAAATTTGATTTTTAAGTCACTACAAATTGGATTAATCTTCTACTATAAGACAAATTGACAAGAAAATATTGGAATCATTTTTATCTACACAGTAATTTATGAGTGCCTCACATTATAATCCTTTGATTTTGGTAAGTGATGTTTTGACATCGTTAAATTTAGGTAGCTACATGAAATATATGTGTACATGTGATTGCATCAGCATTATATTTGAGATATTTGTTGCTACATTATTTAATCCTTTATTATGAGTAGGTTGCGAAGAGTGCTCATTTATGAAACTATCTTTCAAATGAAGATCCAAGCCTTTTGAAGATCATGAAGAGTCTTCAGTGTTGGCTAATGAAGAGACCATACATGGATATTGAAGAGTCAATATACTAAAGACTCAAGACAATGAAAGGTCAAGACAATGAAGGGGTCTTCACTTTGTAACTGCAAGATAATGAAGGGTCAAGGCAATTTTACATATTCTTGAGGAGGAATTCATATGTGATAGGGATTAATATCTTGTTTTTCTGAATATTACTTCAGTTTGAGCCTTGTGTTTGGGATTATTGTATTTCAAAATTCTTATTCATCAATAAAGTGATTTTATTGTGTGGCTGGGTTTTTCTCCCTCAAGTTGGAGGGTTTTTCGAGGATAAATATTAGTATTTTTTTGTGTCATCTATTCTTGCAAGTTTGTATTAAGAATCTTTTATTTCTCTACTATTCTAGTTCATAAAATTAACATGGTATTAGATCTTGGACAACCTTGACTCTCTCATGAGAGGGGCTGGTGATTGATTTGTAATCAGATGTTCATTGAGCTGGTTGGATCTAAAGAGGCTTTGATTTTTTTGTTGTTGTTGGAGATTCAGATCTGATATTTTTCATGGATAGGCATGTGATGTTGATTGTTATCAAGGGATTATACATGGCTACGAGGATATTTCATCTTCCTAAAGTATGCTTGAGTTGATAGGAAGATTAAACAATGATGAGATACATATCTTATGATTGCAGCTTTGAATATTTGATCACGAATTTTATGTAGTTAATTCATGCATTAACTTTGAGGATTGTGAATCATGTATGCTTCTAGCATTAAGTCTGATTGAGGCTATTTTTTAATCTCTCTCATATGCTTCCAGGATATATCGAAGAGCAAGGATGATGAGAGATTGTAGCCTAAGCTGAGTTGGTGACTCTTTAAGAAAAAGAACATCTTCAGATTGTCTTGTTATCAAATTGTTCTAAGTGGAAGATATAATTTTCAGAGGGAGCTTGCACAACAGAGGGAGCTTGCACAACAGAGGAAGAATTCCATGTTCTTTACAGAGGATCAAAAAACTTATGTAGAAGAGAGGTTCTGGAAGCTCCTTGTTTGGTCAAACTTTGGAGTTAATCGATGATATATTGTGATATTCAAAAGCAATGAGAATGTGGAGCCTGTTGAGAGGGAATATCTATTGAGAGGGAGTCTCAACATTCAAATGTTCCTTTGATGTGATTTAATGATTTCTTCTCTGTGAGAGAAGTTTGAGGTGAAATCCCTTCGTAATGCATTCTTCTCTGGGAGAAGTTTAAGGTGAAAGCCCTTGTTCCACCCTCTGTGAGTAGGCAAGGTGGTAATGCATTCTTCTCTGTGATAAGTTTGAGATGAAAGCCCTTCTTCCACCCTCTGCGAGTAGGCAAGGTGGTAATGCATTCTTCTCTTGGAGAATTTTGAGGTGAAAGCCCTTGTTCCACCCTCTAGGAGTAGCTATGGTGGAATTCATGTGTGTGACTCCATGACTTAATTTTCTATTTTACTAATTCACCCTCAAGGAGTAGCTGTGGTGAATATTAATATGTTGAGATAACATTTTTTATTGAGAAAATATGTGATGAGATTTTGTTATTGACAATTTTCTTGTGTTGCAGCTTCTTATGTTTGTCATGTGTGGAGATGGAAAGACATATGAAAAATTGAGAATAATATCTCCTTTGCTAAGATGGAGTGTTAAATTTAGGTAGCTGCAAGAGACATATGCGTACCTATGATTGCATCAACATTATATTTGAGATATTTTTTGTTGCATTATCTATGATTAGGTTGTGAAGAGTCCTCATTTATGAAACGATCTTTCAAATGAAGAGCCATGCCTTTTGAAGATCATGAAGTTTCTTCAATGTTGGCTAATGAAGAGACCATGTGTGGATATTGAAGAGTCAAGACATTGAAGAGTCAAGACAATGAAAGGTCAAGACAACGAAGGGGTCTTCACTTTGTAACTGCAAGATAATGAAGGGTTAAGGAAACTTTAAATATTCTTGAGGAGGAATTCATATGTGATAGAGATTGATATCTTGTTTTTCTAAATATTACTTCAGTTTGAGCCTTGTGTTTGGGCTTATTGTATTTCAAACTTCTTATTCATCAATAAAGTGATTTTATTGTGTGGCTGGGTTTTTCTCCCTCAAGTTGGAGGCTTTTCCGAGGATAAATATTAGTGTTTTTTTGTGTCATCTATTCTTGCATGTTTTGTGTTTAAAATATTTTGTTTCTCTACTATTCTGGTTCATTACATTAACAGGCACTTCCTGAGAAAGTATAATCAGTTTTGGGGAAGAGAACTAATCTTCCAAAACCAACATACACAATTCAGGCACTACTAACAAACCACAAATTTGCTAATAATATGGGCAGTTTATACAAACCACAATGATGGTAGATTCTCAAAAAAAATCTCTTGATTCTTGGCTGATCGAGTTCTTAGAGAATCAAAAAGTGTTTTATGAAAGAAATAATCAATACAAAACTATAAACTCAATCATAATACCCAAATAGAATCTTAGCCTTAATAGAAACCAGACAACCTTTTTTAAAACTTCTAATAATTTCCATTGGAGCAGCTACTCATTTAGATCAGTTAGGAATCAAACCTAGAACATTAATCTCGATCCCTACCGCGGTTCTTAATATTTATTTTTATTCCCAAGATACATTTTATTATTTTAGGCCTAACAAAATTCTGGTGCCAAGATGGGTTTAATTTGATGCACAGAAAACTTGGTTTGAAACGTGTTTTTGCCTTACACAAATAGGTGTTCTTTTTATTCCTAAGATATAACATTAAATCTACGATTCAAAACAAGAATCACCACGGATGAGATAAAAGAGATTAATCTTAAACTATGTAGATATTATGAACTTGTAGCTCATCATATCCTAACTCACTCAATCTTGCATGAATGACACATTACTTTGTATGTAACATATCAAGAATAAAGCTTCCCTAAAAACTTGTGTATGGATAAGATGAATTGGTATTTTAGCTCATTCTTCAGGATTCATGGTCTAGGTAATAGAACAATCCTACAAATTTGATACAATCATGTATATTATTTAGTCATAAAACAAAAAGGAACAATACAGACCTTCTAGGATGGTAGCATGGAAACAATTACTCTTCATATATTAACTTCACCTGTCCTTCACCACCATCAATATAGATATGAATATAATTAGGGTAATACTCTAGAATCTTACATATAGATTGACCTATTGTATCTTTCCATCATGTTTCTTAATATTTATGGATTTTATATTGCCAATATATGCATAATCAATTAAAGAGTTTTTAAGTATCCGATTGAATGAAATTGATCCAATAATAATTGATAAATCAAAACTCTATTACAGAAAGAAAAGCCTTATAGGTTTCAATGAGACCAAAGGTATAAATGTATTCAATCCAAAATATTCCCTGGGTTAATTTTCACTTCAAGATAACTCTACAATACCAATTTCTTTTCTTTGTGAATCTCATGTCAAACGAAAAGTTGTTTAACAACCATAATGAGAACATCATAAGTAGACAATGTGAATAAGTCCATTCGGGAAATCGGTAGATGATGTTGCAAAAGAATTAGTTATAGTTATATAGATTGTGGCAATTATTTTAGTGCAAACAAGAAACACGTAAAAAACTTTTATTTAACTCAAGTTTAGCTCAAATAATCCAAATACATTAGAAGCATAACTCTTAACAAATAAAAGATACACTTCCCCTCAAGTTTGGTCATTAGTTTTCTTCTAGAAGTAGACATTTATAGAAATTAGTCCATGGTCAAGTAAGAATTATCGATGTTAAAGTCCACTATGTTTCCTTGATGAAAAGTAAATTTCATCCAATTTTGGTAGTGGTTGCTATCTACTCATCAAAAACTGGTATCTACCAAAGAGGCTTTTAGTACAAAAATGAGTTCACTGACATGTGATACAAACCCCTCCCATAAAAAAGAAAAAATGTTACAACATCAGGATTCTAGCATACATTTTAAATAGGAGCACAAATTGAGAAAATGCCCTAAACATATAACATAAATTTTAAATGCCAAATGTAAAAGCAAGAAACCAAGCATGACAATTTTTTTAAAGGTGAAGAATTACCTGAAGTGCTCATAAGAAAAGTTGAATTACAACCACCCTTAAACCATACACAGGGATTAAAATCTTTTGTACCCTGTCAAGTCATATGAAGTCAAATTCAAATGAGAAAACAAATGCAAGCCCAAACATATTCAATAAATAACATATAAATAGAAAGAACATCCAAAAAGAGAGGGTGAGCAGTGTTGAGCTCCTTCAATGGAAGAGAACACAAACTACATTCCATGGCCAGAATGGTTGTGCCCACCAATATAATAAAAAAACCTAGGGAAGCAAAAAGACTATAAGAAACTTAGGGATCCTTGCAAAACCCTTGGGGATCCCTGCACTCACCACATCCATCTCAAATAAGTACACCAAAAAAATATAATCCTTCCTGAAAATCATTCTTCTCGTTCTCCAACATCTCTATGGGGATTTCATTTGTCCCGTGTTCAACCTCAGAGATCTTTAAAAAAAAAAACCTAAGTGTTAAGTTTCCTAAATGAAGCTACGGTTCACTTTCGTTGCTTCTAGTTAGGCCTTCTTTTGCATTAGCTCAAGCCTAACCACAGGTTTAG
>MU225420.1:2733261-2750343 GCA_018584345.1 Thuja plicata
CTGTTAGGAAGTAAAAACTGCGGTGGGGATGGCACCCACAAAACTTCACTATCTGCAGAATGGAAGGGAGCTGGTTAAGGCTTACAATTTGATCACTTCTGATGATCTACCCTGTTAAGAGTATTAATGTGGAGACTTGTTAAGATCTACTATGTTAAGAGCTTTAGCAACACTGATTTGAGTGTGCACTCAGTTATGATATTTACAATAGGACGGTTAAGCCCACCTTTATTGAAAGGATTTCATTAGTGTACTACACTTGTTAGAATGAGTACAAATGTTGACCTGAATATATGCAATCTACTATTATTGATTTATAGACCCATTAAAGCTTTTACAATAATAATATCACCTTAAGTGATTGATGAATACATTTTCTCTGCTTGTCGGTAGCCTCTGTTCTATTCTTGAAAACTGATTTGAATCTGTTTCTGTTCTTCTGCATGAATTCTCTGTCTGATCTTTAGTTTCTCTTCGTGAATACTATCTTCATTGAACAAATTGTATTCTCAATGGATTAAGCACCTATTTATACAAGTATTTGACCTATCTTGGAATTCACGATTTACAATGTTAACTCTCAAATCCAAGGTTTACAACTTGACCTTGATCTTTAGTTTGCATGTTTTAAAATAGTAAAAAAAATTAAAATAATAACAATTACATTGCTTCCTCCGCACATAATGGATTTAAAAGCAAATAAAGAAGTTATAAATACAACTTTAGTGATTTATCTAACATGGAAAGTCAGATCTACTTTTTGCGGGATGTAACTGACTGTCGGTTCTTGGTCGTCAATTTGAACTTGCAGTCTATCAGCGTTCCTTGACTGAACTATTCATCGGGTTCCCTATATCTGTCAGGTTCCTCTCTTTGCTAATTCATCAGGTAGCACTGTTGTTACTCATCGGGTATCTTTTACCTTTTTATCATCGGATGACACTTAACAGTGTTTGTGGAGTAACCATGTCAGTGGATAGTGTTGTGCCCTTTTTATCGGTGTAGAGTAAACCGATGGTGTAGATCATGTTTTTCTCTAAGTATACTAATGGAAAAATATAATGCTTTCAATCTCCCCCTTTGACATTAGTATCAAAAACTGATATGTGCATAATACTGAAATTGTTACACCATGTTTATATCCTTGTCATAATATGACTCCCCCTTACTGTGTGCATCAGTATAGTGTATGTATATGTACATGTATACTATTTATTCTCTATCTGTACATTATTTCCCCTTTCTTCCACTATACATATGATTTCCTCCTTTAACTGAGGTGATGTACATATCAAATTCCCCCTTTCTTTGATACTGATGACAAAAGCGTACAACTTATAATATGCCAAAATTGTGACAGAAATGTGTAACTTACAATGTGTCAAATACGTTACAATGGGTAATTTTGATATCTTCCATTAATTTCTCCCAATGTTCTTTCAAATTTTCTAGTGCCATGTGTTGCAGCTCTAGTCTTGCATGCATATCATAAATGTTGTCTAGGACAGACATTTGAGGGGTGGCAATTAGAGTACTTGCCTGTGTCATATTTTGTTGCATGAGTGTAAGTGTCAGTAAGAGCTTAGCTTGGAGCTCATTGACCTCATCTCTGTACTTCATCTCTGCAAACTGAATGTCCTATCTCTGTTTCGTAGCCTATATGATTTGTTGATTGTGCAATTTAAGTGCTTCTTCTGTGTTGGCTAGAGTTTGTGCACTGGAATGAAGATCAACATCAATTTTTGCTATCTTATTGGTATAATCCTTAGTGAGTTGATCTGAAGTGCACAATTTCTTGATTAAGGTAACAACTTATGATAAAATTGGGTTAATTATACTTACCAATTCAGATAGCTTGACCTTTTTCAGTGCCACTTCCTGGCTTATCTTCTTTGCGAGCTTGAATTCATACCTTTTTTCAAGTCTCTCTTCTATAGTCTTATCAACATTGGTATTCTGAGATGTTATTGCATCTATGAGTATGACCAATTGATCAATTATTGGAGCTTGTTGATCAATATCTATGTCTGGTACAATTTGTTGAAGTATATTTCTTGCTACTTCCAGTACCTTGGCCTCTTTTGCCACTCACTTCAGCTTGTCTTGAATGGTTTTTCTCTCATAGATATTTGCACATTTTGTCAATGTTGTTGGATCCAATGTTCTTGGATCACAGACTGGAATCTCAATAATTTCATCCAGAGTTATTGGATTCTTATTCTTTCCTTTCTTTTTCTTTGAGATTTGAGGGGATGCAGATGTATGAACTACCATAGCTAGTTCATTTGTTCATTTTGAATTTCTTGGGGAAGGTTTTTTTGATGATGCATCTTGAGTTTTCTACTTAGTTTGCACCTGTTAGTTATGTGAAGATGTCTCTTCATTAACCTTGGGTGTTTTTGCAGAATGTGCTCCTGATTTCTTTGCTATCTCATCCTTCTTTGCTTCTTCACCTTTTTCTGAAGGCTTATCCCCTATTTCCTATTGAGTTTCTTCCTTATTCTAATCAGTAGATGTATTCTTCTGATCATCAGTTGCAGCTTGCTCTGCAGTAGTATTTGTTGTCCCTTTGGCTTCTTCATCACCCTTTTCTTTGGGTGTGCTTGTTTCCTTTTCATTTGCTCCTTCATTTCCCTCTACTAATTTTATTGCCTTCATTAGGAAAGGCATGTTACTTTGAGTTGTGGCTTGGGCTTTGTCAGTATTTGTGTCCTGCTCGTCGATTAGTACCTTGTCAATAGTGACATCATCATCTTTTTGTATATCTTGTGTAGGGTCTTTCACTTTTGAGTGCATGAATGAAGTGTCTTGCACTTGTTCATCAACAATGTCAACTATCTTTCCATCTGATGTCTTCAGTACTTGATGGCTTTGTTGATCTGTAAGTGTGATAAATATCACATCATCTTTCTTCTTTGGATCATTGTCGGTATCACAGTGAGTGATATCTTGGATATTATCATCCATGCCTGTATCTAAGTTAATAGGCTCATCATCACTTTCTTGATTGTCTAGAGCAATATGCTGAGGACTTGCACTTTCTATCTCCTCCTCTCTATGAGGTGTGTTTGTGAGAAGTAATTGCTTCTCAAAACTTGTTGACCCTGCCAGTAGATCTAGGAGATGTCTCCATTTGGTTTTTGTTATTGAATCCAGTTCTATAAACTTGTTCTCTAGTACTTTGTAAGCCCTTATTTTGGCTACAAATTTACTTGAGTATTTATTTAGTACTTCTTGTATCTCTTCAAATTTGGATTTAGGAGGCATCAATCTCACAAGAACTCATTCTCTTGCTTCTCTCTCTGTTTGCAAGGCATATGACCATTGTTGGTATACTCTTTTACCTAGCTCTTTAGGTATTTTATTTACAAATTCAGCAGGGGCATACTTGTTCTTGATCATTGATTTTATGACTGCCTCTTGTATTTTATTCTGATCCTCTGGATTCGGTGTATCCCATTGTCTGATCCTTTTATCAGTCATTGTCCCATGAGTAAAAATTGATTTGGCAGCTTCATCAACCGTTTGGTTTCTGAAGTTCTTCTTTACTACATCTAGTTCATCATCTTTGGTGTCATCCAAGTTATCCTGTGTCCTAACAAATCTTTTTCTCTTCTTTGGTGGTGTGGTTTTTACAAGTTGTTGTCTTGTTCTTTTTGTTGGTTGCTTCCTTATATAGGTCCTTACTTGACCTTTCTTAAGTGGTGTGGTATCGGTAGCAGCAGTTTGAATTTGTGTTCTCTACTTCTTTGCAGGAGGTGGAGATGGAGGTGTATTAGATTCTATAGCCTCTCTATCTGATTTCTTTTCTTCTAGTTCTTCACCGATGGTGCCCTGTTCATCGGCTTCCTCTTGTTGATCCTGCTCTTCTTCTGAGATTGATAGAATCTTCTTGAGATTCCAAATCATCTTATCTTTCATGTTTATAGTCTTCTTGAATTCTAGGCCATGTTTTATCTTAGATTTGGCCTCCTCATATGTTCCAAACCTTGGTTGTTTCTTATCAACAGGCTCATTGAGCAGTGCCTCAATTGCACTTGCTGCTTGATCAATATTGATCTCATAGTCTAATGGTGATAACCAAGATGTTCTTGGTACAACCGGTTTGATATGAGTGAAGTCTATGTCTGCCATGAAACATATCTCATCTTTGTGTTTTTCAACTAGTTGTTCAGGAATCCTAGTTCTTTCCATGATCTTTTCCTTGAACTCTAGGAAGTATGCAGACATGACAGACTCAAAGTTGTCTCCTAGTGAATTAATTAGTTCACTAATCTATTGGGTTATCGGTTTGGTAGAGTCCCATACAAATTTTCCTACCGAAGGAAAGTATTCTTGAAAATAGAAAAATATACACATGGTAAGTGATCCAAACTTACATGTGTTGCCCTTTGCAGACCTGATTTTGATCATATTTTCATCAAGTTGTTTCAATAGGATCTCACATAGATCCATCTAAATTCCTTTTGTTACAATCTTGTAAGCTGTGCTTACTGTTGTTGCCGAAATGTTGTTCATTCTGCTGGCTTGAAAATTTTTGTACCCAATAACACATGCACCAAATTTTAACTCTTTGTCAGTGATTGTGTTTACTTTGAGACCTTTGTTGTCTCCTTCTGCATTGGTGAGTTTTGTGACTTCTTTCATGGATGGATATTTATGTTCCCTAGGCTTGTCAATTATTGGGTAACCAGTGACATCATGAAGAACATCCTTTGTTATTTTCTTGGGTTGGTCTAGCCATAGTTTGTTGACATGCATCCTACTCAAGACCAACTTAGTCCATTCTATCTTGAATTCCCTCAAGAAATGTAGGGCATTGATTAACCCTTTGACCTCCAAGTGTTTGTGTTCTTCTTTCAGTTTTCCTTCAACATCACATAGTTTCTTAAAAGCTTCATCCATTTCTAGATCACCTATTTCTATGATCTTGCAGTGAATATAAGACCTAACGTCTTCTATGAGAAAAACCCTAGGCAGAATTTTTGAAAATGCACCGGCTTCATCAGGTTTTGATGCAATTTCTGGACAGATCTTGTACTTACGTTCTACACATGTTCTATTCTTGATCAGTTTCACCACATTCTTCTTTTCATTCTTCAACTTAGCAGTTCTTGATGTGGTTTCCATTGTGTTTCAAGTACTTAGGCTTTCTTGAAATTAGGGCTTTTCTTGACAAAACAATGATAGAGATCTTTCAGTGCCTTTTGTACTTACTTTGATTCGCAATAGTGATGGGGAATCTATTCTCTATGTGCTAAATCAATCTGTAGATGCTTCTACTTTTTTTCTCTTTAATCACTTTGACGTCGCTCTTCTTTCTCTTCAAATCGCAGGTGAAAAATGAAGTTGTTCTGTCGACTATTTATAGACTTTTTGACCTAAGTCTTTGCAATAAATGCTCAACAACTCGTCAGGACGTGAAGATGAGTTTCGTCAGGAGAGTGTTTTAGATCATTGTCAGTGAAGATATGATGCTTAGGGAAGTTGTTTAACCACTTTGATTTTACTGACGGATATCAGTTTTCTATCACGATCACTTCTGAACTTTGCTTACTTACTGACGGTCGTCGAGTTGCATTGATAGTTTACCATATTTACTAGTGGACCGATAATTTCTGGTAAGTGTAAACAACTCATTATTGTGTTCACCGATGATTTTTTTTTGGTAAGTGTTTACCGACAGTGTTGCATTCTTAGATTAGTAACAAGTTAAGTAGTATGCATCTTTGGTTTATGCAGACTTTGACTATCTATCAATTTATATAATGGAACTGATGCAAAATGTAACTTGGTATAGTGTAGTTCCATAATTACTTGTTTAGCTCAAGTGGGGTTGGTGGTGTCACCAAATCCATTAGATGGGGTGTCACCATTTGCATTTCTTAGCCCAGCTTCATCTTTGTTTGAAGATTCTATCCACATTTTGTCTCTTGCCCTCTAGATATCTTAAATGGTGTTTCCATTGGGATATGTGCTTGTTTCTGTCAATCATTCTTTGAAGTCTTTCTTGAGATAACCAACTTTATGATAGTGTAAGCATGTCATTCTAGGGTTTGACTAGCCTTTAGAACTTCTGGTCCATGCTCTCATGTAGTTTGCAGCAATGTGACCATATCTACCACATGTTGTATAGTTTGTCCAAGTGTTGTAATCCCATACATATTTATTACCGATTCTTTTTGGTTGATAAGGAACTTCTTTACCTTTTGGCTTCCATGCTTGCCTTTTCTTTTTCCAGCATTCTTCAGATGTGTGCCCATTCATCTTGCATGTAGGGCAATATTTGTCCATGTAGGTTTCCTTCCATGGCTTTTCTATCTTGCTCTTGCATTCATAAGCCTTATGTCCTTTCTTGTTACATTTATAACAAATTATATGAATGAAGATGTAGGTGTAGATTTAGGAGTACCTTTCATTTTACCTTTGCATGCATTTGATGTGTGCCCTTCCTTTCCACAATGCTTTCATGTTAGCTTTCTTGGTCTTGGATTTTGTAGACATTCTTTAGATTTGATGATTCTCCATTTTCAGTAAAGCCTATGCTGCTGTTGTTGTTGACTCTTCGTTGTCCCTCAAGAAAGTCATCCATTCTTTTATTGCTTTCTTCAACCTTTCTGATAATCTCATTGTGTTGTTGTTGAATTCTAACCTCATCATCCTTTAGCTTTTAATTTTCTTCTCTTAGTTCACCGATAATCTGTATTCTCTCAATGAGTTCCACATTTATTCTGTTTTCTTCTTGACTCATAAGGATAATCTGACTTGTGAGATCATGGTGATGCTCAACATGTCTTTGAATTTCCATTTCTTTTTCTTGTAGTTTTTCTGAAATCTTCCTTCTATCATCTATAGCAAGTGTTCTTTCTATTTCATCTTTCTGGCAGAACTCATCACATCAATCATTCTTACCATCTGGGTCTCTTGACCAATTTGTAGTATCTTTATTTGCTCTGTCAGATGTAGATTGATCTCCTTTAGATTTGTGATGTTCTCTTCTAATGTATCTGATGTATTACTTGCATTTGATCCTGAAGTTTCAAAGAAATCTGGAATCTCTTCTTTTTAATAGTATTTTTCATTGTTCCGGGTAGCCATACCTTTTATTTCATCTAGCAGCTCTCTTATCTTGATTCTCACTTCTTTATATTGTTCATAGAACATCTGTATCTCAAGCTTTTTGTTCTCAATATTCTTACCAAGTTTGTACTTCTCCATTGTATGATCTTTGCTCTTAAGACTTTAAGCTTTTCAAGAAGATACTTAGCTCTGATACCAAATGTTGGAATTAATGGGAAGTAGTGCTAAGAGGGGAGGGGTGAATCAGTACCTCTAAAACTTTTAGCAGTTTACACAATTCATCATTAGTAATCATTCAATTCTGACTTAGCAACCATTACTGCTATGATTTCTTATGTATCTAATGTTTGTTCACAATCTTTAATAGTTTTCAATCATTCATAGAAACATTCATGAAATTGACAAACACATAACACAAGATATGGTATCACAGAAAACTCATGTTAGGAATTAAAAATTGCGGTGGGGATGACACCCATAAAACTTCACTATCTGCAGAATTGAAGGGAGCTAGTTAAGAGTTACAATTTGATCACTTCAGATGATCTACCTTGTTAAGAGTATTAAGATGGAGACCTATTAAGACCTACTCTGTTAAGAGCTTTAGCAACACTGATTTGAGTGTGCACTCAGTTATGAGATTTACAATAGGAAGGTTAAGCCCACCTTTGTTGAAAGGATTTCATTAGTGTACTACACTTGTTAGAATGAGTACAAATGTTGACCTGACTGTATCCAATCTACTATTGCTAATTTACAGATCCATTAAATCTTTTACAATAATAATAATATCACCTTAAGTGATTGATGAATACCTTTTCTCTGCTTGTCGGTAGCCTCTGTTTTGTTCTTGAAAACTAATTTGAATATGTTTGTGTTCTTCTGCATGAATTCTTTGTCTGGTCTTTAGTTTCTCTTCATGGCTACTATATTCATTGAAAAACTTGTATTCTTAATGGATTGAGCACCTATTTATACAATTATTTGACCTATGTTGGAGTTCATGATTTACAATGTTAACTCTCAGATCCAAGGTTTACAACTTGACCTTGATCTTTAGTTTGCATGTTTTAAAATAGTAAAACTAATTAAAACAATAAAAATTACATTGCTTCCTCCACACATAATGGATTTAAAATAAAATCAAGAAGTTATAAATACAACTTCAGTGATTTATCTGACGTGGAAAGTTAGATCCACTTTTTGCGGGATGTAACTGACTGTCGGTTCTTGGTTATCGGTTTGAACTTGCAGTCTGTCGGCATTCCTTGACTGAACTATTTGTCAGGTTCCTTGTATCTGCCAGGTTTCTCTCTTTTCTAATTCATCAGGTAGCACTGTTATTACTCATTGGGTATCTTTTACCTTTTTATCATCGGATGACACTTAACAGTGTTTGTCGGGTAACCTTGTCATTGGATAGTGTTGTGCCCTGTTTATCGGTGTAGAGTAAACCGATGGTGCAGATCATGTTTTTCTCTAAGTATACAAATGGAAAAATATAATGCTTTCATTTTCATCATGCCTTTGATTGTGTCTTGGTTCAGTTCACACACTTGTTTAACCAGTTCTACCACTTGATCAAGTAGATTTGCCTCCTCATTTGTAGTAGCATCCGACACAATCTCTTGGAACTTATTTGACATCTTCTAATACTGTATTTTATTTCTTCTTTTGAAGTGATTTATTTTGTATGGCCTTGAGTCTTACTAATTCAACATACTCTTTCATGTCATCAGGGTCCATATTTTCTAGATCTACCTTGGGTAGGATGATTGGTTGGCTCATGTCTATATGTTTCCTTCTCTTTGATTTCTTCTTTTTCTTTGTTATAATAATATCACCAATAGATAATATGGTGGATGGAGATGCCTTTGATGCATCAGATACACTTTCGGCTTTGATTTCTTATTGCTTGTCAGTACCTTTGGCTGTCAGTGACTCTTCTTTCTTTTCCTCTTGTTTCTCTTAAGTTTTCTCTTCTATCTTTTCCTCTGTCTTATGTTATGTCTTATCTTCTTCCTTCTGTTCTTCCTGCCTATTCTCTATCTTATCCTTTTCTTGTTCCTTTTCTTGTTCCTTCTATACTGTTGTGCCCTCGGTAGAAGATGCATCGGTGCTCTATTATGTGTTAGGCTCAGAAGCCTCAGGCTCCTTAGTTTCTCCTTGTTCTTTTTCTGTAGGTGCTTCAGTGCCTTTCTCTTCTATATCAATTTTCATATTACATATTCCAATATCAACATCTAAAAACTCATTGACTTGTTCTAGAACTTTTTCTAATAGTTTTGCATCAACAAAATCAACTGTATCCATTCTTTTAGTCTTTGTTTCCTTTTCTATCATCACATCTTCATCTTCTGCAAATTTGATGGCAGGGTCCTCCTCTGTGATATCTTCAGTCAAAATTTCTTCTTTATCTCTTGTAAGGTCAATAGGATCTTCCTTACTTTTCTCTTCAGTATCTTAATCTTTTCCTGTCTTATTGTCCATGTAAATAGAAAGAAGTTTTATCCATTGGACATCAGTACCTTCTTGTACTTTATCTTACTCTCCAATCATGATCCTTAAAGATCTACCTTCGATAAGAAAATGGTTAGAGTAATTTTTAATTTTCTCATCTATCTCAGTAACATACATAGTAGGTTGTGCTAGAATTAGGCATCTCTCTCCCCATTTCTTTTCAATGTTCAATGCATACTTCCATCTAGCATAAATGTTTCTATTTAATTCAGTAGGTAGATGGTTGACAACTTCAATTTGTGCAAGTTTAAACATATTCAAAGTAAAACCAACTACCTCTTCTATCTTGGTTTTACCTTCTTCATTTTGGTTGTCATACTTCATGTATCTGATTCCAGAGATTCCTCCATTCTTCTTACGTAACTCAAGTGACTCATCTAGAGTCATTTGTATTCTACCCAAGATTATATTCTTATGTTTTCTTAGGTCTTAAATGTCTATCTCACTGTCTTCTTTCAAGTTCAATTTCCTCCTTGTCTGAATTGTATCTTTCTTACTTCTCACATATGTTTTACCTTTTGGCTCATTAGCTTCTAATTTCCTTTTAAATCTCGGTGTAACTGTGGACTGTGTGTTTGGTCTGGTTGTCTTAGCACTCGGTGAGGCCTTCATTTCTAGTGGCTCTTTCCCTTTTGTGTCAGAGGATTCATCCTCATCTATTTCATCATTAACTCCGAGATCCTTTGATAATTTTTCAATTATTTTGTCTCTCCTCCTTTGGGCTTTAAGTATTAGGATTTCTTGTTTTCTCTTCTCTTTAACCTCTTCATAGGTTCCATACCTTTTGGCTCTTTTGTTAGCAGGCTTGGCTAACAAAGATTCTATTTGTTAAGTTGCAATTTTTGTGTCCATCTTGTCTCCCATAGATATATAGAAACTTATAGGTTCAACTGCCTTTATGATACATGTGTTGGTGTCCACTTCAAAACATATGGTGTCATAATATTTTTCAACCAATAGGGGTTCTATCATGTACTTCTTATGCATCTTATCTTTAAACTTAAGAAAATAATCATTCATAATCATATCAATATCTTCACCTAGACTTGGGATGTAATCATTTATTTGATATATGATAGGTTTCTCAGTGCTCCATGTAACATTACCGATATATGGGAAGAGATTCATAAAAAATAAATAAATGCATACCAGTAATGATCCAAACTTTAAAGTGTTTGTCTTTTCTTTCCTTATGGTATTCATGTTGTCTTCCAATTGCTTTAGTAAATTTTCATAGATTTCAATCTACATGTCCTTCTTCACTCTTTTGTATGTCAAATCTACAGCTCCAAATGGTACATTGTCAACCCTTGAATATTAAAATACTCGGTAGGATATAATATTACATGAAAATTTTAGTTCCGATTCTTCAATAGTACATGCCTCCAGACCTCTCCCATCTGATTTTTCCTTTGTCAATTCACTTAGTTTGTTCTTCTCAATTTTCCTTATAGCCGTTGTCTTGTCACCAATAGGGTAACCAATTAGGATGTGTAAAGCATCTTTTATGATCTTCACTGGTTGGTCAAGCCACATGAATTGGTCATGTAATCAACTATGCACCATTCTTACCCACTCTATTTTGAATACTTTCAATATATGAAGGGCATGAGTCAAACCCTTTGACTCTAGATGAGCGTGGTCATCTTTCAGCTTTCTGTTCACACATAATTTTTGAAATGACATATCAATATCATCTATGCATATCTCTTCAAATTTTCAATGTATGAATGCTTTCATATATTTGATCAATATAACCCTCTCTGGTATTGATGTTAGGGCTCCCATCTTATCATGCTCTCCTGCTATTTCTAGAGGTAGCTTATACTTAGGGTTTATGGGTTTAGCGTTCTCTACAACAACTAGGTTCTTAAGCTTAGGTGCCATCTATTCAAATTATCTATTAGATTCACTTAGGGCTTCATGTTTCTTAACTAATTTTTGCAAAAAAAACTAGGGAAACACGAACTGATATCCAAATACATTCAACTAATCTTGCAAAAGATTGTAATAGTTTAGGAATACCTTTTCAATCGCTCAAATACGCTTAAATATTGAGCTTTGCAACTTTATCACAATGCTCTTGAAAATGATAGGTAATGTAATAATAGATTAGTGGGTCTATTTATAGCTTTCTCTAGGTTTAGAGTTTCCAATGAGTCATAAAGTAACAATAAATGCTTTACCGATCTCTTTTATTGATTACCTTTACTTACTTCTTACCAAATGATACAAAATATGAAATTAACAATATATATCTAAATGCATCTAAATATGCTAATGTGGATCTTTTCTCATATACTAGGAAGCGATTTAAGATTTAAAGATTTTCTTTTCAGTTCCTATACATACCTTATGATCGATTAGGCAGAGTCAGTTGCACACGATCAGTAGGATGTGGTACGTTCAACTGTCCTGAATGATGTTCTATCTTCCATGGTATTTCTCTTCCATGTCCTATTCATCTTCTCTCTCATCTCATCAATATTTAATTTTTATTTCTCAAATGTCTCTTCTTTGGTTGGAGTTTTCTCTCGCTACCTGCAGTCTTTGGAAAGTTGACCAGTCTTGTGACAATGGAAACATGTCATTCCTAGGTTTCTCCAAGTTCTCCTATAATTTCTTCCATGTAGTAACCTACAATTTGCATAAATGTGTCCATACCTTACATAGACTAAACATGATATGCTTGTATTATAGTCTCATGGTATAGATGTATTTTGTCGATTACTCTGCATGTTCTGTCAGTTCGGTACCCATTTGTTATTTCTCCTAGGTAATTTGCATTCTTCAGATTTGTGACCATACTTATTGCAAGTACTGCAGTATCCATCTAGCTTTGGCTTCCTTGTGTTGTTTACAGTTCTTGATCTGCATTCAAATGCTTGATGCCCATACTTATTGCAGTTATAACAATACCCATCAAACTTAGGTGAGCTCGGTGACTTACCCCATTTGCTTCTGCAGACATGTGGAGTATGTCTAGATTTCCCACAGTGATAACAACTAGGCTTTTTTGTCTTTGGTGGGGCAGAAGTGTCTTAATTTTCAGCTTTCTTAGATGATTCTCCTTTCTCAGTAGTACTCTCACTATTGAAGCCAATTCTAGATTTGTCTCTAGGTTGTTTCTAACCTTTGACCTCTGCATCCAATGGTCTTAGTGTTTTGTCACTTCTCTTTAGTACCTCATTGACTTATTTTTCAGATTTCAGTTCACTAGCCAATCTTTCAACTTCACACTTTGGTGCCTGATTCTTAGATTCTTTCTCAGCTATTTTAGTTTCATACTTTCTTTTATCTTCTTCAGGTAATTTTAGTGCATTTTAAACTACTCCTTTAGAGTCAAGTCAGTGATTCTTAGTTTTTGTGCCTCTTGATCTTTCTTTGCTGACTTCAGTTGCTCGGTGAGTGTCTTGTTCTTTTCCAAGAGTTCTACAATGGCTGATTCAACTTCATCACTCAAACTACCTTCAGATGATGTCTCAATATTATCACCATGTTCTTGTGTGGATTTAAGTTCACTACACAACTACTTCCTCACTCTCAAGGACTTTTCTAACTTTCTTTTCAAATCTTCAAACACCTATTATGCATTTTTTGGTTCAAACTCAAGACTATCAATCTTCTTAGATTACTTGTAACTTTCCATAGCCATGATCTTTCCTCTTAGGTGGTTAAACCCTTTTCTCAAGAGACTAGCTCTGATACCAATTATTAGTATAGTTGGAATAACTTAGGAAAGTTATGTATTGAGAGGGGAGGGGTGAATCGGTACCCTTAAAACTTTTAACTATTCATATTGATCTATTACTGAGTTGAGTACAATGCATAAAATGAACATAAAGTAAATAACTCACATCATAAAATCTGCAACACATAACACATAGACTTTTGGTCATGCATAAATCATTTTTTAGAGGAAAAACTGTGGTGAGGATGACACCCACAATCCTTCACTACTGCGGTAAAGAGGTTTCTTGGTTAGAGCTACAAATTTAGCAACTTCTGATAGCTTACCCTGTTAGGAGTAATATACTTTCTTAAGAGTACAAAAGGCTTATTCAATCTACCTTGTTAAAGGATTTTACGATCTCTAATCTAAGAGATGTACCCGATTAGAGGATGTACAAAGTTTAAAGATCTATTAAGGCCTACCCACAAGTGGGATTTGTACTTCTTTGAATACAACACAATTCAATACAAAATGTCTGATAGTAATGCATCAATCAAATGTCGTCCAAGCTCATTATCCTCTCTAACTCCGTTACCTTGTCCTGCACTCGGTAGCTTAGTACATCATAAGATTTTCTTCATTCTACATACATCTTATTTTCCTCTCTTCGCTATCAATTCTTCAACTTCAATACTAGCAACATCATCATCAATCTTATCGACAACTCCTTCAACTTCTTTTTCTCATTCTTCAGATTGATCTCTTATTTGATTTTCAGGTAGTTAACTGGATCTATGACATCAAGAATCAACAGTGGAGATTAAGTGATTAAACTTAGGTTACATATCCAATGTTGTATGCCTTGTGAAACTTCATTGGTGGATCTGCTTCATGAATATTTCCAATCATGTGTTTGGATTCCCAATGACTCAACTAAATTTTACCTCAAATTCTGTGCAATGCTTCCTACTCAGTGTCCAAATCCAATGTATCTAATTTCAAATAAAATGTCTTCTCTAGAATGCTCGATAAACATGCTTGTGTTTACTCAGTAACTCTATACTCTCTTCTTGGTGTATATGAGTGCTCAGTAAGTGTCTTTGCATGACTCAGTATATGTAGCTTGCTCGGTGCTTGATACCTGCTCGGTGCTTGGTGGCTACCCGGTGCTCGATGGCTGTCTCGGTTGCCTTTATTGAAGGTGTATTCTTCATTGTATGAATTCCTTCCTTCGATTGATTTTACCGATATATAAATTTGCAAAAAAATAATGACAACAAACTCTCTTTAGGAGTAACATTGGTAGTGTCTAGTAACCCTGACCCTATATGGATACCTCGTAAAGATTGTCTTTGTGTTTATATGTATATCGTAAAACTTTCATTATAATTGTGAGTTTATATTTAAATTAATACTCTTATGATTTAATGATTTAACTAATATTATCTGTAGTTTAATGGTTATTTATGATTAAATAGGTTTTATATGATTTTGCATGATGAAATAATGTTTGAATATTGTTTGGGGTTATTGGCATTAATTGGGGTTGAAAATGAAGTAATTTTTTAATTTAAAACTACAATTTACTGTCAAGATAAATTAGTGTTTATGTTTATTAAATATTTAAAATTGGATTAATTGATATTTAGAAGAGCTAAATATGACGTATTTTTACTTGTTTTAACTCGCATTGCATAGTTAGTGTTGTACACAGATATCCTTTAGAGAAATATTTATGCATGAGGTACATACACATAAGGTATATACACGTGAGGTCCAACTAAACCTCTTTAGGAATGAGGGTCAAGAAGAAATGCCATATCTTGAAAAAATCTTGGGATAAATTTTCAATGGTGTGGTCAAATATAAAACTATGATCAAGTGAAGCTTACATTTTAAAAATAAATTTAATATTGACTTCTATAATACCTACGCCAAGACATAATTTCATTTCTGTATCGTAATAGTATTACTGTTTATTTTCACTTTTGGCAATTTTTCTTCTAAATTATGATTAAAATCATTTATAATTATAATTATAATTTTAACTTGTTTTTTTTAGCAAATACCAAATATAACCAAATAAAAATAATTCTTAAACAAATATCCTAA
Organism: Thuja plicata; assembly: GCA_018584345.1. NCBI lineage: Eukaryota > Viridiplantae > Streptophyta > Pinopsida > Cupressales > Cupressaceae > Thuja > Thuja plicata. Next base: position 2,748,647 of record MU225420.1, read on the forward strand.
AACTATTAAATTGGTTTTATATAAAATAGATGCAACAAAAAAAGAAAAAGAAAAAATCAAATTTCAGAATGGTTATTCCTAGAATAACTTAATTGAAAAAGAAACAATTAGAAAAATAATTTTTGACTATAGAATTGTATATTGTGATTGGTTTCAGTCAAACAATTTGTACCTACGGAATGCATAAGCAATCCTGTCGGAGGCAGATAAATGCAATCTTCTGAGTCATCTTTTAATGTGGGAAGATGTTTTTTGGTTTTTATGTCTAGGAGAAACTAGGCCTATGGATGGTTCTGTGAATTTCCCTACTTATTCTTTATCGTGTTCCATCAAATGATGTGATGAGAAATTTGTAAGTGTATCATAAATTGTGATCTTGTTCAGTGCTCACTTATATCCCCACTTCAATACCAAAGATAAGATGGGTAACACATTTATTATCACTTCATATCAAAGATAAGACTAGAACATTGAGTACATCTCTTACTTCGTGGATGAAGAGATGGTATACAGTCAACATTTTCTAAGATGATTGAGGGAACTCCTTGCTCTTTCAAATGACCTTGTCATTGTTGGAGAGGCTTCTTACATAGAACAAAGCTGTCTTAGTTATCTCAGAAGTATAACCTCTTTATTGCAACATGTACATATTGTTATAAAATATGTTTCAAAACACTTATTTGGACCATCCGTTTCTCCCATTCCCTAAAATATGGTGTATGTTTTGTATTGCCACTGTAAAATAGGTATTTGTATGGGAATTGTCTATATAGACATAAAAAAGTTTGTGATGAGACTTTTTATTTGAATTTAATAATTAGATTTAAAATTAGAATACAAAGATATTTTAATTTTTAATCTATTTATTAAATTCAAGTAAAAAATCTTGTTCCAGGTCTTTTGATGCCTAAATAGCCAGCTGATCCATTTGTATGTGGGTTGAGACAAGACAAGGTTGTAACCTAATGAACACTCTTGGTAATATAAAACATAGGAAAAAGGTGAAGTATGAAATAGATGTGATGGGGAAGGAAAAAGAGCAATGTCCATGGTGGGAGAAAAAGAGAGAACATTAAAAGAATTTAAACATTTGTGGACTCTATTTATGTAAAATAGTGGTATTTACTTTTTTTTGGGCTGATAAACAATCTTTTTTCCACCGGTATAAAGATTGACCTAGGCAATTACATACAATGTTATGTGGGAGCTTTCAGCCGCACTAAATCTACTTTATGGTACTAGTAAATGAGTATAATTTGTAGCGTGCAGTGTAAAGAATATAGACTCGCTCTAAATTTTTGAAACACACAAGAAATACTCTGTTTCAGCAAACAACTAAAATCAAGAAACCCCAAAATAGGACAGAGCATAAATACGAACACAAATAAAGATATGTAACCTAATGAACACTCTTGGTAATATAAAACATAGGAAAAAGGTGAAGTATGAAATAGATGTGATGGGGAAGGAAAAAGAGCAATGTCCATGGTGGGAGAAAAAGAGAGAACATTAAAAGCATTTAAACATTTGTGGACTCTATTTATGTAAAACAGTGGTATTTACTTTTTTGTGGGCTGATAAACAATCTTTTTTCCACCGGTATAAAGATTGACCTAGGCAATTACATACAATGTTATGTGGGAGCTTTCAGCCGCACTAAATCTACTTTATGGTACTAGTAAATGAGTATAATTTGT